>JANRGW010035456.1:4857-15254 GCA_024733675.1 Psilopsiagon aymara
CTGGGGGGGGGTTGGAAAAGGGAAGGGGGGTCTGGTGTGGAGGGGAGCTCCGGGAGCATGGGGAAGGCTGTTGAGGAGAGGGGTGCAGGGGGGGGCAATGGTCGGTCCATGGGTTTTGGGGTACCCCCAATACCCAATGGAGGTGCTCCAGATGGAGGGGAGCAGTGGCTGGGCAGGGCTGGAAGGGGGGCAATGACTGCAGAGGGGGCACAGAGGCGTTCAGGCAGTTGTGGGGTGCTGTGGGCTGTGTGGTGGGGGGGGGCTCAGCTGCATTGGGGTGCCGTGGCGCGTTGATGCCGGCGGCGATGGGGTGGTTGTGTCGGCGCAGAAGGTCACGCCTGGAGTTGATGCAGGGATGCAGGGTTATCCCAGCATGGCTCAGGGGCAGCCAGAGATGTGCAACATATGTGTGATGGGAGCAGTCTGCAGATGCAGCGGGGAGGCTTTTTTGTGTCCATGGGAATAGAGGGTGCTTTCCTTTATGGGGGGCTGATGTGGGAAGGGATGTAAAGAAGGAATGTGGGTTTGGGATAAAGACTGTTGCTAGCGTGGCTTCTCTGCGTGCAGGTTGTTCTCTGGGCGACTTGAGCTGTAGTGGGGTCTTGAGCTATGTGTAAGTGCTGATCCATGGAGATTTATTGGTCAGTTATGCAGTGGTGTGGGGAGAAAGGGAGAGCTGCAGCCGGAGAAGCAGCTCTCAGGATGGAGAAGCGGCTCTTTTACAGGCGCCGTGGAAGGGAGTTTTGTGGATTTGAGCTTGGTACGTGTTAGATATTCTTTGCTGCCCGATTAAGGCTGTAATCATTCACAGCCTGATCTGTTGTAGCTCGATGGGTTTGTTTGAGATCTCGGATGCGAGACTGAGGTTTCTTGGTTTGCCGAGATTGCAGGGGTTTGCCGGGTGGAGAACCATATAATAGTGACTGGGAGAGCTTGGGGAGGAAGGCTTGAGAGGCAGCATGAACAGAAATCCCTTGTCATCCCCAATAGCCCTGGCAGGCACTGCAGGGAGCATCTCTCCTTGGCTCATTCCTCCCTCTCGACCTCTTGTTTTTTGCAGGTGGACTCTGCTTTTGTTGAATCAGTTCTTATTTCTATTTCAGTTTGCATTTGGGGGCTTATTTATGCTACATGTGTGGCATTCTTTGCCTATATTATTCGGGATTATTTCCATTCCATGGGTCATCCTGTGTGGGTTTATTTATTTTGAGTGGGGTTTTCTTTTTCATATACAGATAAAAAACCCAAATGCTGAAAGTTCATGTTAAAAATAGACATTTTTTTTTCCTGCTTGAAGTCACATACATGTGATTTTTAACTATTTTGGTATCATGTGAAAAATGTGTCTTTATATAATGTTGACTGAAGGGTGCTGGTTGCTGGGGCTTGTTTTCAGTGTTAAAATTGAGGAGGCTTTTGCTGGTTAATGAGATCTAAGGGCTTTTTACCCTGCTACTGAAAAAGGGCAAATTTTATGTCTTCTTCCTCTGTGAATTCTTCACCTCTTCCTGCATTACAGGAACTGTTTGCCATTTCTGGCCTCCTGAATGCATAATGTCTTCGGGTCATTTTTGAGGCCGATATATGGATTCTCTGTGATCACTAGAGGGCTTAAATGCCAAGACCTCTTGTTCTATAAAACCAACAACAAAACACCCCCCAAATTCCCTTCCAGAATCCAGTCATTCCCAATACCTGTGCCAGTGGTGCTGCCAGTTATCAAGTTGGTTCCCAAAGTATTGAAATCTTAGCTTTGTGATCACAGGGTTCAAAGGAAAATGACACCAGTACTAAAAGCAAAAGGTTGACCTTCTGAAGCCTTTTAGAGAGGCTCTTTTGATGTGATGCGCAACCAAAATCCAGCTTGGTGTTTAAGCTCTCTTTAAATGATAGCAAGTGTGGGACAGTTCAATACGTTTCAAAATGGGCCTGACTTGCACTGAAATGCTAAATAGAATCATAGAATGGTTTGGGTTGGAAAAGACCTTAAGCTCATCCGGTTCCAACCCCTGCCATGGGCAGGGACGCCTCCCACTAAACCATGGCACCCAAGGCTGTGTCCAGTGTGGCCTTGAGCACCACCAGGGATGGAGCATTCACAACTTCCCTATGCAAAATATATACATTATATTTCCCCCCCTGTGGCCTGTTTTGCCTGGTTTTGCTGGGCAAAACTCTTTTTAATGCACACAGGCTCAAAGGTTTTGGAATAAAATTGCACTTTTTGGTAATGGTTGGGCCCTAACTGTGAGGTTCTTGCCATGTGCAGTGTAAGCCTGCTGGGGTGACAGCGCTTGCTGAAATCAGCCTGTATGAATGTTAAACTGCACTCTTAACTCTTGTGTTTGAAATGTGCCATTTCAGAATAGGTGAGGGACACAAAATGTGTCTTTTTCTTGTTGAAATCATTTAAACTCTCCAGCAAATATATGTGGTTTGTGGTTTGGTTTGTTTTGTAGGTGAAAGTTACACAGGAGCTAAAAAACATTCAGGTTGAGCAGATGACAAAACTTCAGGCCAAGCATCAGGCAGAATGTGAGCTACTTGAAGACATCAGGTAAGGTTACAGCAAATGCTACCAAAAATTCCTTTAAGGTCCAGTTTTCAGAAGAACATTGGAGTTACAAAACTCCAGGAACTGACGATGGAATTTCCTCTTTGGATTTCCTGCTTTTAGGCTGTTAAAGTTTTGACACAGCTGGAAATTATAACTGGAGCTAACACAATGCAAACCATTTTTTCTTCTTTTCAATGGGGGAAATGGTAAAAAAAAGCCCCATCACAAACAACATGCAGAAAGCATTGGTCTTTTCAGCAGTATTTCTCTGTAAAATACACCCAGATTTTGATGTACCAGTTGTAAGGGGCTGCTAAAATGATGCCAGTAGCTTAAACCCCCTCATGATTTATGTCCCTTTTAAACAACACTTTTAAATAGATTCTGTTTTTTACCGTAAGAAACTCATACAAAGATATTTCAGTTTAGGGTTTAAAACTCTTCCCAGGTTAAGATCAGCCCGGAAACATGACATAACTGGGGGGGTTTACTCTTCATTTTACCTGATGTGATTGCTGCTTTTGAAGTTAAAAGTGTGCTGTTAAGAAAACACAGTGGTTGGGGTATTGCTTTGTATGGAAGCTTAATCATTCCATTTGGAGAATCAATTTCTCAGATGGCTCTTCGCAGAGTGTTCTGCAGTAAGTCCTGTGCTGTCCTGCTCTGTCTGGCAGTGTATAGTCCACCCATTACTTATTTAAACAAGATGCCTTGCTCTATATTTGTATATAAAATGCTAATGTGTTGCCTTTGACAGCTGCTGGGCTGTTTGTCTCGCTCTCCCAGTGTGCTCTCTTCATAAATCACACTGTGGAGGCTTGAACCTTCTCTCCCCTGTTTTTCTTCTGTGGGTGTTGAGACACTTTTTTGTCTGGGCAAGATCACAGCATTCATTTCCTTCGATTCAAATGAGTGGCTGTGCAGTGTTTAACTACCAAATGCTGAGTAATGAGTAACAGACTGAGCCAAGGAATTCTTTTCCCCCTGGATAGAAACTTATTTTTAGAACATCCAGATCAGGTACTGCTGTTCTAGTCCAGGTTTTATTGGCATTTCCTATTTTTCAGGCGCTTCTAATCACTTCAGTCTGTGTTCTGCTGAAAGATGTCACAGGCATTATTGGCCTGTGGTTACAAAACCAGGAAAATGTGAAAATGCCAACTGAGAACCAGTTTTCTTTCATGTAATTTAATTTTTCTGCAGTTAATTTATAAATTTGGATGTTATGGATTAAGAAACTGGGTTAATATATTTAATTCACTGCCGTAGGTCACTAAATTTGCACAGTCTGTCCAGTGGTCTTGCTGCGAGCAGTCTGCCTTTGCAGAATCACTGCCTGGATTTACAGATGAAATATTCCTTAAACATGGAATGATGTGATAGGATAGGACAGCTCTGTTGTGTCCATGATTTATTCAAATATCAGATAACAGAATAAGAGAGAACAAGAGAATTTTTGCTTAAAATTAATTCAACCTGGCTTTGTGATGCAGAGGCCTTTTAATTGCATCTCGCTGGGAAGGGGGAGCTGGGCTTTGAGGGCTTGGTGGTGTTGGTGTTGTGCTGGCTGGTGTGTGACACTCGTGTGAGACACTGGGTGTCAACCTCATCATCCCATTACTGGTGTGTTTATGGCTGTATTCAGAATATGCAGCCACCGTGATTCCGGAACGTTCCAGAAAGCAATGCTCCCTGGAACCACACACAGGATCTTTTTGTCTCTGGAACAGAGAATGATTTTTATGGAAAGCACCCTGCTGTTATCCCAAAGTATTAAATTCAAACTGAAAACTGTTTGTTTATCAAGGCTTGGGAGAGTTTGGGTCCTTTCATAACACTGTTGGAGCTTCTGGGCACTGCAGGAGTAGGACTTCATACTCTGAGTTGTACTGCTCTGAATTCTACAAACTCAACTGTTGCAGTGGCAACATGGAAGTCTGAGTGTGTGGCTTGCAAGCTAGTGATTGGGAATGCATTTAAATTTCACATTTAAAAATGGTAAATAATTAAAACAATCTGTATTTATTAGCATATAAATGCAAGCATTCAAATCACACAGACAATCCTTAAACCATAGGATTTGTATGGGATTTAAAACTCTTAAATGGCATTTTTTCTATCATTATAGTTCAGTTTTGTATACAACTAGAAAGAAAGGACATAAGGCAAAGATCAGAAAGTTCTCTTATGAATCCTAGAAGAACACAACCATTATGTAGTGTCTTAGCAGATGATTATTGGCAGCCCCCCAGATCATAAGCATACTTGCCATTCCAGTAGCTTTGATATCGTTATGCAAAACTGAGCACTGCTTTAAATGTTTGTAGTTTGAAGGCTTAAACTGTATCATTTGGAGGGGATGAAGACTCAACTGCTTTTTATTCCAAACAGGATTCTTCGTGGTCAGGGTTGTGGCTTATCATAGAAGGCTCATCTTTATAGGTGTAACTACCTTTTCTCCAACCCCTCTGCAGATATTTAATAGCCTTGAGGGCTGCACATAACCAAAACCACCCTGTTTATTTGAAATATGTTGTCTTTTTGAATGATAACGCAGTGTTTGGCATGCAAGGGTGTAGATTTGACCGAAGGAGAAAGTTAGGGCTGTTGAACCTAGGGAAGAGAAGCTGCATGAAGACTTCAGAGCAGCTTCCAGTGTCTGAAGGGGGCTACAAGGATGTTGGAGAGGGTTTCTTCATCAGGGACTGTAGTGGTAGGACGAGGGGTGATGGGTTCAGGCTGAAACAGGGGAAATTCAGGTTGGAGATAAGGAAAAAGCTCTTCCCTGTAAGGGTGCTGAGGCACTGGAACAGGTTGCCCAAAGAAGTAAATGCCTGGTGGTATTCAAGGCCATGTGGGACGTATCCTTCAGCAGCATGTTCTAGGGTGAGGTGTCCCTGCCCATGGCGGGGGTTTGGAACTAGATGGTCTTAACATCTTTTCCAACCCAAGCCAGTCTGTGATTCTATGATTTAGGCAACGTATTTTGCTTGTGGAAAGCATACCTGGTACTTGACACATCTATGTGCTGGTAGAGTGGAAAGCTTTAGTGGGAGTTGGACAACTTTTTGACACAACACAGTCTCTATTTAAAAAGAAAAATAAATATCCATTACAGTCTTAACAAACTCGGTTGTGTTTCTCTTCTCTGTGGAAGCTCAGTAGCAGTAAAGCTGAATTATCTTTTCATGACTTGACAAGACTATAATACAAAATGTGTTTTGAAATGTGTTAGCAAATCAGTTTAAAAATACATCTCTGTCTTTAGGATCTCGATTTGGCTTTTGGTGTTACATTGCTTCAGACTTAGTGACTGGGGAATTTGTGGAACAAGTGATTCAGGATGCTTTTAGGCTCATTGGCTCCGTTTTAGGCATGACATATGTTTGTCTCCTGGAGCTCACTGAAGCTCCCATCCCGTTTTATGTGGTAGGTATGTGCTGGCATTGCTATAAAAAGGTTGTCTTTCTGCAACTGTGCTGCAAAAGGAGGGTTCTCCCCCCTGAAAGGTAAAGGTAGGTTTTGTTGCTGTCTACCAGAAATCCTTCCAAGTTTCTCTATGTGTAGAAGTTACTCCTTCAGTCTCCACACCTGCCTGCTTTTAGGCAGCAGTTTAATTCAGTGTATGTCTTTTCCAGGGGCAAACTGTGTTCTGAATAGCTGAATTTAACAGAGGTGTTGGCATTTTTCATAGGTTTTCTTTTGGTTTTAAAGATTGCTTTGTTTGGTGGTAGGAAATAAGTCACACATAGTAGTCTGAAGTTGCCCATAGTTTGCGGGGACATTGGCATGCTTTCTTTTCGGGTGTGTGCATGTGTCTGCCAAAGTGTGAAGCAGGTAGTCCATATTTTAAAGCTGTATAATCCATATGTTAATTCACTCTGGTATTTCTGCAATGGATTTGTATATATTGTATGCTGTAAACTTTAGAAACGTGCTAAGTGCTAGTTGCTTTACCTCGAAGGTTATCTCAAGGTCTTTTCTGTGTGCCTTTACAGTTTTTGCTAGATTTAGATTAGATCTTAGGCAGAAGCTCTTCCCTGGGAGGGTGCTGAGGCGCTGGCACAGGGTGCTCAGAGAAGCTGTGGCTGCCCCATCCCTGCAGTGCTCAAGGCCAGGTTGGACCCAGGGCTTGGAGCAACTGCTCTATGGAAGGTGTCCCTGCAATGGCAGGGGTTGGAGCTGGAGGAGCTTTGAGGTCCCTTCAACCCAGACCAGTCTGTGAATCTGTGAAAATGGCTTTTTAAAAGCTTGCTTGCTTTCATGTGTTGCCAGAGAAAGTGAGGTTGTAGTTTAATCTGTTCTGAAGCCTGAATTGCTGCTGAAGGGGCAACTCTGCTTGCCAACTGTTTCTCCTGTCTCCCTGTAGCAGCACAAGGATGGGTGAGCCATGTGGATTATGGAGCTCACCCACCTGAAGTCAAACCCTTCCTGACTTTTCTCCCCAAAAGGAGTATTCTTTGGATAAATCTGTTCCAGCTTCCTGTGTGGCTGCACAAGTGCTGCTGCTACCATGAAGGATACGAGGAAGAGTATGTGAGGAAGGAGAGGGAAAGCACTGTTGGACAGTAGCATTAAAGTCACTGTGTAACCACAGCCGCCTGCTCCCAGTTCCTGCTGGCGCTTTGGGAACTACAGAGCTGGAAAGGCCTCTTTATTTGGGTCTTGGCTATTTTTTGCTGTCTGAATGGGTTGATCCTGCGTTGCTTCATTATTTTAAGTCTGTTGACTGTATAGTGCGTTGAAAATAGATGTAAAGATTCCATGCTTTCTAGCTGAGATGGATTAGCAGTACAGTCCTTGCATTTGTTGGGTGCTGAATTTAACTTTTCAACATTCAACAAAATTCAGAGTGGAGAAGGAATTGCTAAAATCGTGAGGTCCTCATCTTAGTGTGCTCCTGATCTGGATGTGTCAGAACAATTCCGTGCCCTCCTCTGGACTCCCTCCAGCAGCTCCATGTCCTTCCTCTGCTGCTGCCCCAGAGCTGGATCAGGACTGCAGGGGGGGTCTCCCCAGAGCATAGCAGAGGGGCAGGATCCCCTCCCTGAGCTGCTGCTCACGCTCTGGGGGTGCAGCCCAGCGCATGCAGGGGGTTCTGGGCTCAAGTGCACCCTGAAGCCAGGTTATGGGGAGCTTCTCCTCACCCAACACCACAAGTTCTTCTCAGGGCTGCTCCATCCAGTCTCTGCACAGCCTGTGTTTTCTGTCTTCCATCCTCTGATGATTGCTTCTTTGTGCTGATTTGTCAACCTATCTTTCTGTTTTTCCTCCCAGACACTTAATCTCTTCCCGGATCCTTTCTTGGTCCAGTTCTTACTTTGTGGATTTTAATTCTTGGCATCACCTCCATTTCCAAGGTGCTTTTGTATATTGTGTTCAGCAGTACCACTTCTGCCTGCTAGGGCTGTTATGCCTCAGTTTACTTCCTAAGTAGGCAGAACTTCTTGGGTCTTTCTTAACAATCTGAGCCCTCTCTGATAGCAGATGCTGTTTCCCTGTCAGTTGGGCTGTCACTTCCCTCTGCTCAGCCAAGACATAGCAGGATAGATGTGAAGTGTGTGGGTGAGGGAACAAGGAACTTACTGGGGATTTGTGTTTATGTGCTCAGGATGAGGACAAAGTACTTCTTCGACGTCTCTAACTTGATGTCTCATTCCTGTCATAACAAGCCTGAATGAACAGTAGAGATAAGGAAAAAGAAGTATGAATGAATGTGTATCTGCAAATAGCTGGTTGCTGCTAGTTTTAACATGTCATTTTATGCATTGAGTTATGCTCCACTTAATAGTAAGCTTTTGGTATGAATAAACTTTGTACTCTCTGCTGGAATTCAGCTGTGCTTCTGTAACCTCACTGATGATGTTGGTAGGTTCGTGATAAGGTTTACAGCAGCTCTGGCTGTGAGTCAAGCTCCTGAAGTAGAAACTAGCTGCAGTTCCAGTTTTAAATACAGCAAATCTAATAGAGCAGCTACAACACAGATCACTTAACAGGGAATAGTCTCGTCACAGTATGGGTAGTGCTGCAGGAGGATCAGTAACTGGGAAGGAAAACTGTAGGAGAACATTTATTTAGATATGTATAGAGCCGTATATATGAGGGTGCTGAAAATTGAGAAAGCTTCACTTTTCCTGCCCTGAGGCAAAGTGGGGTGAGGAGTTTCCCTTTCTTCATGTTCTTCCTCCAGCTGCAGGGAATGCAGTTTGTTTGCGTGTTCTTGAGCCCTGTACGAGCTCCAGAGCATGTTTGCCTCAGGCTGGTATCTGGTAGGGCCCTATTTTACATGAGACCAGGTTGCTCCAAGCCTGCTCCAACCTGGCCTTAAACACTGCAGAGACGGAGCAGTCGCAGCTTCTGTTATCCTTTATACTGCTCAGTCGCCTTCATCACCCCAGTTCCTTTTTCCTTCAAGGTCATTCAGTCCGTTCACAGATGCGGTGCTTACCTCTGGTGTTGGTGGCTTTATTTCAGGGGGAGCAGAGGGATTCTTCACTTCCAGCTTCTGAAACCTTCAACCTGCCAAAGTAGAAAACAGAATTAGGAAAACTCATGGAAACTTCTGCACAACGTTGTTTGTCTCAGGCTTGAAGGGGATTTCTTTGTACAAACAGTGGATGTAAAAGCTGAATTTTTTACTTTAAAGCTTGCCATTTTCTTAGGAATGGATGCTGTTTCTTCCCTCTTGGCTTGTTCCTCCTCACTGCTAGCGGGTGTTGTGAGTTCCTTATTTATCCTCCCTCCAAAGCTCAGTGCAATGGCTGAGCACAGAGCATAACTCTTTGCTAGAACACTAAATATGCAGAAATCTCAGAACTTTAGAGAGAACTCAGTGGTGTTACTCTGAATAATATTCCATATAAAGCTCCCACAGGCTCTGTGGTCCGGGCATGTTACCTATAGTTAGGCAGCGCTTTAATGAGATGCTCACATTCTTGATGGAATTAAAATCTGGGGATGTTTTGACTGGAACTGTTTGAGGGAAGCTTGGAATGTACCTAAAAAAACTGTTGCTGTTGGGTGTGGAAGTCCAAGTTTTGAGCAGAAAAACCCAGGTTTCAGTATAAACACAGCCCCAGTGTAATGCTTGAGGCCTGTCTTGGCACAGTGACACTGAGAAATGGGCCACACTCCTTCAGTATTTGTTTTATCCCTGACATATAAAACGCAGTACATCTTCTGTTTCACTATTTCCGAGTAGCTTTACAGTGTTGGGTGAACTGACAAAGGGTAAATCATCAAAAGATGATTGTTCTGAGGTTTTATAATAGTGTAACCCCCCCCCCCCCAAGAAACCATTTCTCACATCAGAAAGAAACTAAATTTCTTCTCCCCATTTTAGCTTCAAGGTTTGCATTTGAATGAGCTTTTGTTTATTAAAGCAATTCCAGCACATGCCATGGAAGTCGGATTTCTTTAAGGGCTTGTGCTTTTTTTAGGAGCTTTCAGGAGAATTCAGGCTTCTTGCATTAGCTGTGAGCGCTGTGCTGTGGTGTGCATTTGTCTTGGAAGACAGGAAAAGGAGGATTCTGGTTTAAAGTACAACACACACTTTCTTTGCCAAAAGTTGCATTTTCAGTGTTGCCTCTGCTCCTTTTTTAAGAATGAGTTCTTGAGCTGCAGAAAGCTTTGTGGGGTTTTATTTCTTTCTGATTCTGTTTTCTGAGTCCTGATCCAGCTCTGGGGCCCCAAACACAAGAGGGACGTGGAGCTGTTGGAGCGAGTCCAGAGGAGGCCACGAAGATGCTGCGAGGGCTGGAGCCGCTCTGCTCTGGAGCCAGGCTGAGAGAGCGGGGCTGGGGCAGCCTGGAGAAGAGAAGGCTCCTGAAGGGGAGAGCTC
>JANRGW010035457.1:0-20760 GCA_024733675.1 Psilopsiagon aymara
CATAGAATCATAGAATAGTTAGGGTTGGAAAGGACCTTAAGATCATCTAGTTCCAACCCCCCTAACATGGGCAGGGAAGCCTCCCACTAAACCTTGTCACCCAAGGCTCTGTCCAACCTGGCCTTGAACTCTGCCAGGGATGGAGCATTCACAACTTCCCTGGAGAACCCATTCCAGTGCCTCCCCACCATTACAGTAAAGAATTAAGAGGAAATACCTGAGTTTTGAGAGGCATAAGTACACAAAATTACTTCTGGCCTGAAGATCTTAAGATGCCTAATAGACTTTGAATTTCAGCTACAGTGGTTAGTAGCAAAAATGTAGCACCAGTTATGTACCTTTAACAAACAGCACCAGGATTATCCTTACATTATACCCTGGTGTTTAGAGAAACTTCTGAAATAGTGAGGAAATTGTTGGGTTTTCTTTCTTTTGCAGCTTGAATTTCTGAGTGTCCTAACCCCTATGCTCTTGGTCCTTATTGCAAAGATGAGATATATGAGTTCTACCCCTATGTAAAGTCCAAGCTAGGTAGCTGATAACAGGGTCCATAGCACGCTAATCTGACACTTCAGGTCACTATATTTTCATTAGGGCACTTCTGCTTCATCATACCCAGTTGCAATAACATCTTTGGTTTTGAGCAATTTTTTAATATGTATTTACTTACTTGCAATAACTAGAAAATATCTATTTATGTAAATAAACAAATATTTGTTTGGTTGTGGCTTTTATTTTTTTTTTTTTTTGAGCAATTTTAGTTTGAGTTACAATGTTTCACATCTGTTGTAAACATAAAGGACTCACATTTGACCTCTGCTGGGGACAAAGAAAGAGAAGAAGGCCAGGACCTGTAGCATGTATGGGCATCTTCTGTCCTACCCCTCATTTGCCATTCTTCTCTGCTTTACAGTCTGTCAGATATCCATCCATGCCAGCATATAGGAAATGCATTCATTCTGTCCTTTTGGGGATTTTTTGTGATTAAATATGTAGATTACAGAAGTCTTTGGAGATCTCTGCTTTATTTTGCCTTTTAGCAAAGTTGTTCAGAAAGATACTATTTGGCTTTTGAATAGTACTTCTATTCCCTATGATTCACAAAATGTCACATGAAATGGTTATTCCATTATGTTATATATTAAAATTATGTTTCTGTTAGCTTTTGAGAAAAGAGCAAAAACAGGCAAAGTGAATTGCTATGGGGCTATAAAATAAGAACAATAATTATACACACATCTCAAATGAGATTAACAAAAATGAGTTTAATTACAGGGTTACAGGGGTTAGAAACATTGGTTCTTTGAAAAGTTGGTTCTTATGATGGCCGTTTCTTACCTTCTGTGTTTTGTAGAATGCTAATGTTCAATCAAAGATAGTGACAAAGAGATATTACGATCTTCTAAACCACATTCTTGAAATTGCAAGACATTCTTTAAATCTAGTAGTAGCTGGAGGACATATTTTATCTACATCCTTAAGAACAGCTGTGGAATGATGTCCCATAAGACAGCATTCACAATCAAATGTGTTTTCTCTGTAGAAAATCATACAGAGACAAAGCTGATGTGGTTTGGCACAAGTTCTTGGCAGACATTTGCTGATGCTTCAAAATCCATTTTCTTTTTGGATCGCATTTTAATTGAGTGGGTAGAGATACATTGATGTTTGGTGTGCTTTCTTTCTCCATACTCTTTTTCAGATGACGATGGCTACATTTCATGACATGCTGACTCAGGGTTCACTCTGATTGGAAGGAGCATAAAATAAATATGATCAAGACTGGGGCATCTGAGAAGTGTTCTTTGAAAGCAATCCTTTATAAGGTTATCTCGTTTTATGTAAGTTCCTTTAGAAAGCATTGATGCCATCCCGCACTCTCCCCTCCACTGTGTTTTACTTACCTGTTTCCTCTTTTGTATGCCATGCAGTAGTGGTTACATTACCACCATCACAAAGATATTGCATTTATATCAATGTATGCAAAATAAAATCTCAGAAACTATTGGGGAACTAGTAAATGTTCTATCATATATGGGACACCATTTCCTTTACTCCTGTGATAGAACTAATAGACATTGTAACAAAATACACACATGTACTTTGCCACATAGTAAATATTTTATAATTCAAATCAAAGCTTGCATGTGTCAATTTATAACTTCACTTATATTCACACAGTCTATGAAATTAAATCTATGGGACACATCAGTTAGATCATTTTTACAAACTAGATCTAATTTGTTAATTTTTTCATAAAGAATCTTCATTTCTGTGAAGAAATGATCACAATGAAGGAAATTCAGTTCAATTGAGTGGAAAGACATACTGACCTTTCTGCAGGGAGCTGAAAATCACATGATTGTTTTTGTTGGTTTTGTACCTATCTTCTGTACAGGACTGCATTCTAATTTTTTCTGAGTAAAAAAAAAAAAAAAAATTTTAAAAAATATCTACATATGCAATGCTTCTTTATATAAATGAAATATTTGCCTATAGAAGTCATTAGCAGTTTTGCTTACACATTTTCAAGCTACGTCTCGTGTCATATTCTTTCCTTTCCTTGATGAAAATGTTGATCCAAGCTCTTACATTCCCCTTACTCAACCAAGAACTCCACTAGTTTGTTGTGAACTCTTCTACAGATACCCTTCTACAGGTATAAACCTGAACCAGCTTGTTCTCCTGGCTGTTGTTGAGGAATATCTTCTAATGGAAAACATCTATTTCCCAGCATGGCTATTACTTTTTATTCCTACTAAGATATCCAATAAAATCAACACAGATAGTGAAGGCATTCCTTCCTCAAAAAGATGCATAAATTACTTAATATCAGTATATGATAAAGATGGATATGAAAATCAAGAAATCTTCATGTCATCTATCTTATTTGGAGACAGAAGCAATCAGATGGCCTGTGATAGTACACTACTGAAGCAAATTAATTGGCAACGAAATTTTTGGAAGGTGAAGGAGGGAAGGTGCAATATGTTATGAATTTGCTTCTGAGGCTGACACTTCCAGCCATGAAGAGCATGGAGAATGTTTTTTATGTGATATATTTTTACAGGAGAACATTAACAATTTTATTGCTAAGATTCTAAAAGATTTTATTTTCACAGGAATATTAAGGATTTTTTTAATAGGTAATGCAAACATGAAAAGAACCTCAACCATCAACTATATCCATTAAATCTGACCTAGTATTACACATCTTTGTCCTGCATTGTCAAAGACTTCATTGCCACAAACAAGTCTTTAAGCTGATCACATATTTGTAACTTCTAATTTTCTCCCCATCTTTTCAACAGTCTTTGTGGGGAAATTAAGCCTATGTTTTGCTTTATGCACTACTTTACATATTCCAAGATAATACCTGTTATGAATATTTTCTTTTTCCCCTTCTCATTTAAAGCTCCCATCTCTAAACATGACAACGTGAAGATGATGTATTTGTTGGTGCTGACATTACCCACTCACTCAGGAGTTAAGATGGCATTCATCTGTGCTTAGGCTTTCTGATACATATCAAAATCATTGAGACAGCTTATAGAATGGGATATTCTCAAATACAAGTGAAGGGTAGCTGAATCTAATCAGATATAAACAACAACTGTAATAATTTCAGGAACACAGTTTTAAAAATATATATGCTTTTGCTTTTTCTTTTATGTTCTCCCATTTGCTCATATTTTATTCAATAAATCACTTGGTAAATAATCCCTCGATGTCTTTCCAATTTGTCACAATGTCCCTGGGAAACTTTCCTGAAGATATCAGTTGCATTTTTTATTTTGTTTTTCTTTTAATGTGTGAAGTCTGCAGACAGAGAGGATGTTTCTTTTTGCAATTATTAAAAGGGTCTGAGAGACCGTCAAGAAAATCCCAAATATCATGAACTACTTTGTGCTTAAAATATGTGTAGAGAAGCATCTAGGTTTTCTGGGTCTTTTAGTTTGCTTTAGCCTGGCTAGTCTATAAAACTGGTCAGCCACACAATACTTCACCAAAAATAATAGCAGGTCTTCTCTTTATGGAATTTTTATAAAATGGTTGCTTGAGAAGACATTTTTAGCAAGGCAAGCTATCAATACTTCCCCCTTCCCTCAAAACCACCAATTTAAAAATCAGCAATGCAGACGGATGTATTTCAAATCAAGAGTTCATCAAACGATTGACACAAAGCCTGCTGCAGTCACAGGAACAATTCCCACTTACCCCGGTGGTTTTCAGATGAGGGCTCAAATGTCTCAGATCCTATTGTGTTCAGCAAAACCGATTCACTCAAATAGCAAATTATTCATCTGGATTGTGTGTCCCCCCTGGAAGACTGAGACCTTACCAGGAAAACTCACAGTTGAAGAACACAGCAGTAAGTCATGCCATCAGGAGTGAGAGATTAGATAATTATTGAATACTATGATTTTTTTTATACTGTCTGTACAGAAAGAAAGTGCTTCCAATGGCTTTTGAGCTCAAAGGTAACACAATTTAGCATGACACTATCTTTCTTGCAAGCATCACTAAATATTTTACCACAGAAGTTAATCATAAATTCACATTTGTATAGTATGATGTGTTTTTGTTCATACATGAGGGTGTCTGAGGAAGCTCCCAGGCTCCTGACTTGTAAAAGTTCAGCTTCATCTGCTCATTGGAGTTCATATAATGATTGCTGCAGTTATAGGTCAGGATTTGGATTTTTCTTGCAAACATACATTCAAAATGGGTAAATGATCTCAGGAAGTGTGTATTTTCAGTCTGTCATTTGGCAGTTTTGCTTTTCTCCCCCATCATCAGTAAGTAAAAGACAGCTTTTGTTGCATTTCTAAAGTGGATTGAAAAAAAAAATGTTGGACAAAGATCCCTTCCCTTCTCTCCCTAGCAGACTTCAAAGCCAAGTCATTCACTGCATCCATACACTCTTTTCTGTTACCAAGGAGTGACTGAGGACTTGGGTTTGTGGTTAAATACAAATATTTTCCGTCTTTTAACACAGTTGAATGTTTACTTTCAAGAATGCTTCAGTCAGAACTTCTCCACCACTAATCATCTGATTACACAGTCAGGAAAGAGAAACTCAGTCACAAGACTTAAGTGGAGGAAACCATGTTCTGCATTTCAAATAACAAGTTACTGAAGTCAGGAGCTCATCAGCAATTCCTTAGCTCAGTACTGTTACCATTGGGTGTTCGCTGTTTGTTTAACAATTTGACAGCTATTGATGACTAATTAGCAAGCCTGTTACAGCACCCATGGCGAGACAAAGCTGTATTACTGTTGTTAGCAGAGATAAACTTTCGATGCAAGAATTACTGAGAGTGTTTAGCCTAACCCTTTCTCAGCTGTGACAGCACCAGAGCCTGACCTTGACTGCCTAAGAAACCCCTGTATGCTAAGGACTTAAACTAGAGTTGCATACTTACAGACAAATGGTAATACATGGAAATTTGTTTTGCAGAAATGAGTAAACCTTGAATCTTTCTAACATTTTTCACATCTGCTTTTGTTTAAAGCTAGGTAAATCCAAGGAACTGTATGATGCAGTTGGGAAATGGAAAGAATTCACACAATTTACAGTATTAGCCAATGGGAATTACCAAAGTACTGCTTCTTCTTTCCTAGAGAAAATTAAATGTTCTTTCTACCTGCACATGCACCACATCATTTCAGGGGCTCAGAAAGAGACAGAAGTCCAAATATTTAGAGAAGCTGCTTATTCTTACTTAGACTAATCGTTTGTTTTCTGTGGCACATCTGCTTATTTTATTTCTGCTTCTTTTGGGATATAAAAAGTGAAGACTGAATAAATGTGAGGATACAACAGAAATTATTTTGCTCAGTATAATATTAGCAGGAACAAAAATAGGAGATTATCTTTGTCATAGAAGAGAGAAGTCTGTATATCACTGTTCCTAAGGTGACAGTTAAATTAGGGCAGAAGTGGGTTTAGCAGACTTTTCTAGTCAAAACTTACGTACGAATATCTTGTGTTGCTTTGTTTCATTGTTAATTTGTTGATTTGTTTGTTTAGGGTCTTTTTGGTGATTTTTTTTGTTTATGTAAGGTAAAGGAAAAACTAACTGGTCAATGAGGTCAAGGCGAAACACCTATTTTGGAAATTTCTAGTAGCTCGATTTCCTATTTCAGGTATTTATCACTGAAAACACATTTAATTCTTTTTTTACATATAAATGAATAATACTATCATAAAGTGTTTTTTTCTCATTTCGCAGATTTGAAACAGTATTTGTGAAAATGTATCAATTTTCTTCTATAATGAGATACTCTTTAAATCACACATTTTAACATACAATTTAAAAAATAAACAAAAAATATGTTTTAAGATATTCACATCTAACATTAGTAGTTTAATTTTCTGAGTTTTACCCTTTTGGGCTGCTGCAGCAAGGTAAAGGATTTAAAGTTCTTACCAGCATATACAGACAAAATTTTTTGTAGCTTTCTAACTTTCTTTAGGAAAATCGAGTCAATTTGCATCTTTAATGGTGTATCTATCGCACCTGTGCAAATGCAGCACAAACAGCATTCAATGAGAATAGACATTTTACAATTCTCTGGCAGTGGTAGATGGCAGAGTGCAAAATTGCAAGCTACATTACCTGGGCTGTGAAAATCATATTACAATACCTAGTTCATCTGCCATCTTCAAATGAGTATCTTGAGATCTTACAAATGAAAGAAATGAATGTAAGTGTGAGTAAGGAGACACTTTCAGATAAGTGTAATACGTAATTTTTTTACAGTATGACAGTGAAATTACTGTACACTGAAAACAAAAATTAACCAGTGTGTTGTGAAAAAGGTTGCTTTGAATGGAATTGACACTGTGTGTGTAACCGAGAAAGCTAATAGGAGTATTAAACATAGCAAAAGCAATAGCAAACCATTAAATCAACCTCAAAATCCTCTGTGCAAGATTCTGCTTTATTTAATTTTGTTCATCCATTTTAGGTTTCACATCTGAGATACTATGATCTTCTCTTTATCAAGACAGCTTGCTCTTTCTCACTTTAATAATCAAGGATCCTTGATGGCTGGCTTTAGACCATCTCAGGGGAGAGTAGCTATGCCTATGAATAACCTTATCTAGAAACTGCAGAGCATTTAGTTTCCTCTATCCAATACAATCTCAGAATTTTGCTTTAACAGCTGTCATTGAGCACTGGAGAACTAGCTAACACTGAGCTTTGTTTCATCAATGCAACATGAAAACGTAATGAGAAAGTGTTTTACTAGAAATCAAACCAGTAAACATCAAGCTATTTATTATTTTAAAGTAAGCATTAAAATACAGTGCTTCCATCCACAGCACCAAATAAAGTATAACCTGGTGTTTTCTGGTTTTCCAATAGAACCATCCTAAAGAAGTCTGAAGTCTGGAGGTTGGCAGTGAAGAGTGTTTATTTGTCCTGCAACAGGGGAGTAAGTACACAATGACCTGATAATGTGACATGGTTTAGCTCCAAGTAGGTGAGCTAAAACCATCAGCAGGGCAAGCTCACATACTGATAGTAGGAAAGTTGTCACTGCCTTCTGCTATCTGTATCTGCAACTACATGAAGACATAGCATTCATACGGCAGTAATTAACAGTAGGAAAAAAAAAACCCAACATTCCCTCTGCTTTTCCATCAGAATACATTTACAGTATGGTAGTGCTTGCAGTCTCTCCTAAAAAATCAGAGCAGCATATGGAGGAGAAGTTAGCAAATATAATTTGTAATATTCCTAAATTGTGGTGGAATGTGGTATGTTCAGAGGAAAGGAAAAGAAGATTGGACAAAGATTTGGGAAAAGCCTTGTAAATTACCTGTGAAAGCAGCTAGTATGAATAGCATATCTGGCAAATGAGTAGAATATTACTGAAGCTAAAAAAAGGAGGTGGAAAGAGAAAAAACCCATACTCCTTGTTGGTCTCCATTAAAATTTTAGCATCAGAAAAAGGTTGTTATGGAAAACGGAGATATGACGTGGTATTTGACTGAAAATAATCCTTGCTTCTTACTTGCTTTTGCATTCCTTCATTTATGTACACTGAGCCACAAAAGGTCACATAAAGCTTTTAAAATAAGTGATGTTTTGGTATATTGAAATCTTTGAAAAATTAAATAAGGGCTTTAAATGCTGACATCAGGCCATTCTATTCTATGGGCCTGCTCAGCATTGACTTTTATAGCTTTCATAACTTCAAAACTGAACAAAGTTCCACAGTTGTCAATGAGAGCACTGAAAACCCAGTATGAACATTTCTGAAGATGAATACAAATACACAGAGGTGGAATCACAGGAGAAACTCAGATGGTACAGCCCACAATTAGGAAATGAGTACCAAAAGAAAATAAAATATTCTGATGAGGAATTTTGCTCCACCTTTTAGTTCTACAACTGATGCTCCTGCACCTTAGATGATGGATTTAAATGTTTCCTGACTGAGAGCCAGAAAAATGTTTTTTTAAGTCTACATATTTGAACATTCAGCCTGATGAGAGAGACCTATCCTTCAGTCCCTATACAAGCAGCATTTAAGCATTTTAAATTTAATTACTGAAATACTAGGAAAAGTTGGTCTTAAAGATTAGCTTCTTACCCACTAGGAATTATCATGGGAATTTGAGATTTATTCTCTTTCTCTTGCCCACCTGGTATTAAATGCACAAAATATATTGCAAGACTTTAAGTAGATGAATTCAAGAGCCTCAGGGCAAAAGTCCTATACCATGGTGTTCAGCAAGTCAGTGGATAAAAGCAAGTGGGAATTCTTCTCACACAGAATAAGGCCCTGAATTTAGACTCTTTAGGGGAATCTCATAGTCATTGGCCATTAGAGCAGAAGTTTCTGTGGTCAATAAATGTTTTAATTTTAAAGGATTGACCTCATAATTTTCATTCTTTTTTTACAAGAAATATGAAGATTTTGTTAAGTTCAAACTAGTGAAAAACATTCCACTGTAGCTGAGTTTTTATGTCTTTAACTCCCAAACATGTGTGAAAGATAAGATACCACTTTGTATTGCTTTCCTGATGCTGTCTCATGCTCAGTATGTTGACTTCCATTGTTCCTGATTACAGCTGAACTTGTGCATGGCATTTGTAACCAAATAAGATACTAACATGTATTAGTATATATTACATTCTTTAGGCTATAAACCAAAAATATTGGTTTATAAACCAATATTGGCTATAAACCAAATATTTGTTATGCTGATTAGTTACATATTTTTATAACTATAAGCCACAGAATAATATGTGCAATGAAAGAGTTTATTTAGGAATGTCCAAGACCATCTTCAAACTGCTACGTCTCCCCTCAGTGATTACCAAACCTGACTCAGACATATGACTCATTCTTCCTGAAGGCTTTCAAATGCTGTCATCCATTAGCCAGAAATTTTGTGCTGGAGAATCAGCATTCCTCAGTCTTTGAAAATAAATTTGAGATTTTAGAAATTATGTAAACTGTCAAACTTCAACTGATAACAACATCCCAGATATTTAAGTATTTTTCTATTGTGCTGATGTGAATTACATAGTAAAAATCCTGACTGTGCTGCCAAAACCAACAGGAAATTATCTGATATACAAGTTAAAATATATGTAATTTATTCCTCTCACTGAAATTATGGCTGTTAATGAAATACAGATTAATACTACTAAAAGAGGATTTTATCCTGCACACTAGGTGGACTTTAATGATAATTTATGATGCAATTGCTGGAGCAATGAAAAGAAATAGATCTTGATGTCATAAAATGTTGATGCAGAAAATACATCCATATGAATGAATGAGATGAAACCAAATATAAGCAGTCAAGATGTTGACAAATTAAAAACTTTATTGCTCTCACTTTCAGTCAAATTAAACTTTTTAACTCAGTCACATAGATCTTGTCAAAACAGAAATACAGCTGTGGTTTTGGAAAGTAAAAATCCAGCCAGCATCCCACTGACGGAATCTATCAATAATGCAGGCTCCGTAAAGAATATTCTTCCTTTCTCTCTTACATTATGTGTAGCAATATTTCTGGAAAAAATATGTTCAAATTGCAGCTGCATATATTTTTTAATTTCTTTTTAAATCCAGGCATGGTGAAAAGTCTAATTCAAAAGTGATTTCTTTTAGATTTCTTCAAACAAACAGACAAATAAATCTATTTGTTCTTTTTCCTCCTGCAAAAGTCAATCACCAACCAATCACCAAAACTAAAGAGATTAAAGGCTCAATACTTATCAATACTTATATTAATTCTCTAAGATACTAATTAAGCCCTGTTTTCCCCTTCTGACTGCAATAAAGTGATACTCTTAATCTACTTGATTCCACTTGAAAATCTCAATCATATGGTCTGACCTAAGAGTCAAAGGAGCTCAAGAAAGAAGTTGACAAATTGTGGAATCCAAAACCACAAACAATCTCTGCAAGAGTATGTGGACAGCAGTCATTGTCAGTGACATCTTTGCTCAGACAAAATGGTTAAATACTTCAATTTATATGCCACAAAAATAATTTTGTGTCTATTTTACACATTCTTTTTGACATATTGCAAATTTCTGGGTTCGTTCAGATACTTCTTGACTGGATCTTGAATGAACACCAAAACTATTTAAAATGCCTTTGGAACTCTTTTTTGTATGCAAATAAATGAAATTAAGATGGTCAGAGTAAGTTCGGATTTTGCTCTTGGATGAAAATTATAGCCAGGAAGAAAAGTGCAAACTAATGATAGCACAAAAGTAACAGGCAATAATTTTTTTTTTTTTTTTTACTGGCTTATAATAACTAGCAAGTAATGACAAGTCAGGAATATTTAAAATCTTTGTCCAGTCCCACAGTGGCATACCTTCTTCTGTCCCTTTACTTTTATACTAGCTTCTTGCTTCTGCATTCCTTGCACTGTTTTTTGTCATCTCCAGGAGCAGTCGTGCACATCCTTCTCTTACCTAAGCTTAACCTTCATTTTTGCATTGTCCTCTCACTAGTCGTACATGCTGACAGCTGGATGGAAAATTGAGAATATATGTAATTCAGGTTTTTTATTCTTTCAGCTGCCACCATAGCAAAGTGTGTGGAAATAATTCTTGTAGGAAAGAGTAACTGTATCATGGTACAGTCATAACCGAGTAGCATGGCACACTTAGTTACTCTCCATCTACAAAATGTGCAGGTGATCTGCATGACGGAATGAAGTAAGCTCAGGAGATCCAAACTTGAGAGAATTTGTTCTCTAAAAAGGAGCTGGATTCTATGGAGTCATATGTTTATGGGTTAAATTTGCTTAGCATCCCAAGCGCACTTTCTGCCCACCATGTTAATTCGTGGATGAATCCTCCGCTAGTTTAAATATTTTCAGTGCAATGACAGAAGTTTTCCTGAATTAGATGAACATTAAAATGTTTAAATATAAGCAAAACCTTGTTCCTTCTGACTAATTTATTCATTAGATGGAGATGAAAAATTTTATTTAAAATGCTAAGAAAAAGCAAGTGCTGTGAAAAAATCCAACTAAATATTTGATTTTTTGGTCAATCCTAAGTTATAACATACCTTGGGAACACACAGTCTGAAGCCATGAGATTATATTATAGTATGATAAATAAGCTCTGTGTAAAATGTGAATCTCCTATTTTTCTCTCTGTCATAAGGAGTGTCTGGTTTTGTTTCAGAATAAATAAGGCTCCTTTTTAAGACTGCTTGTGGTGTACAGAAAATGATAACCAATCAAATGAGTGGATAAACAAAGTACAGCGAACATCTCGTATAATTTTATTGGGTTTCTGGTTCTTTGGGGCAGTTTTTTAAACCATCTCTAAAGAAATGCTTTCATATCCCCAGCTGTGTCTTACCATTACAGAAAATATCAGCTTTTTTGACTATTTGAAGCAAGCTGAATCTTCGGTACTCTATCATGAATATGTTCTGCCTTGATAAACTTCTACATCTTCAGTTCTTTGCTGACCCAGAAAACCAGCTGTATGTAAGCCCTGACTTTCTCACTGTTGTGATGAAAGAGATATATAAAGTAATGCTGCTACAGTAACCATTCAGATTAAATCTGAACATTATTTTTCATTATTTTTTTCCCTAGACCAAGCCTTTCTTTTATAAAACACTGAAACATGCTCACACACACACATGCAGACATATACTTGCCCAGAAAAGAAGAAAGGACTTAAAAGACATCAGCACTAAATAGTTTTGCTTTATAATCCCTGATGTTCAAGTCCTTTCAGCTAAATATTTTACTTCTTCTTCCTCCCTTCTCTTTTTCCTCCCTTCACTGCCAGTGACAGAGATTATAACTCCCTATTTGTCTTGAGAAAGCTCTCCAGAGATCAGCAGCAAACAAAAACATGATTTGTTTGCAAATGAAAAAGCTCCCTCTTTATTTCCATTTGAACTAAGATCTAGGTTAGGGCCAGATCCACATGCTCAGTTGTAATATTTAAACTCTGACCTTTATACTACATCTTAGATGACAGATAAAATCCTTAAGATTATGAATGACTACATGTGGAAGTTGTGGCTTGCCATGTATGCATGGTTCTGCCAAAATATCAAGCAAAACATAGTAAGAGCAAGAGTAGAAAATAAGGCAAGAAATCTGTTTCTGTGGGAGCAATGAATTACAGAGGATCCAAGAGGCACCTCTTGTTAATTCTCTAGGCAGTTCTTCAACGATGAATTAATCATGTTTTCTTGTATAGGCAAAAAGAGTGTTGAACGATCTCATCCCTAGGTGATCATAAATTAATGCATTTAACTAAAAAAAAAAAATAAGAAGAAAATTAGGACAGTATTGTAGTGCATCAAAAAAGTAAAAGGCAAAGGAAGAAGATATCTGTCAAAGGAGCTATTCTTTGGTCTTCCTAGAAAACATAACTTTAACTTCAGTTTCAAACAAATTAGTTATGGGTATTTTTATTTCTCTGTGTGCCTAAACTGTAACAATTTAATCTTGTTTTGAAAATTAGGCAAAGTGTTGGCTAAAGTCATTGGGAGGTCAAAGTGGTTATGGCCATTGTGGTAATAATCAGACAAATCTGAATAGAATTAATGGCCAATTAATAAGAAAAACATGGAGTCTCTTCAGATGCCTATGTATATGTACACACAGGGAAAAAATTATAAACTTCCTATCTGGTATCACGCTCCACAGAAACTGCTTTCCACAAGCTCTACAGAAGCCTGGTCATCTCTTTGGTTTACCAGGTTAATCTGCATCCACATAGTGAACCTATCTTGATATTTGGTACTAATTATGATACTGTTTCTGTGCAGCTTTCATTCTCTGTGAGGCATAGATGTTGAGAAATTCAAAGCATAAGCAACAAGATGAGATTCAGTGGTTGGTTTTCCTATGAATAAAAAATTTCTCATGCAGAAACTGGTGATCTTGAGAAAACCTCCTTGGTTTTGTTTTTATTTTCTTATTTTCACCAAGATTTTGATCTGGCAATTGCATGCTTAATTTACACTCTACTTGGAAGAAATTAAAGTCCCAATGAGGCATATTAAATAACAGACCATTGTATATATGCTCAAGGACAGCTTTAATTTTATGTTCCTTGCAACCAGTTGTTCAGCTTGAAGAGTTTTTCTAAATAATGCATCATTAAGCATAACAATTTGCATATTTACACGTGTGTCATTCATATGACACAACCCAGAATGACAAAATTTATTAGCAAGCTTTTTGGCTTTGTCATTATTCCGATGCTTATCCTTTCCAGGACAGTGTCAGAATCTCTGGAACAGGAAGCATGTATCCTTGGTCCAGATCTCTGCAGTTATGGCTAGACTGTTTCCCAGGAACTTTGCAAAGCGCTCACCCAACCTCTGCCTCTGAGAGTGGGTTGCATTAGTATGCTGACAGCCATGGTGTAAATACAGACAATGGGAAATCTATGTCTACATGACATTAAATTCAACTTTCATAGTTAAAACAATTTTCACTGTGAGTTTTATCGTAGTTTATGATTCTTGTGTTATTAGTAACTGTTGTTAGCGTACTATTTCTGTTTTGGTTGCAGAAAGATCATGACTGAAACAGGGTTTGGAACAATGCTATGAATATTTTTGTGATGCAATATATTCCTCATTTGTTTTTGCAAGTATGTCTCTCCTGAGAGTAAAATGATGGTCATAAAATGTTTATTTTGGTATAAAAACTTGCAAAGAAAATGAATGTGAATGTGCTTTGCTCTTACCAGAAAGACAAAACTTCCACCTGTTTTCTCCATGAGTCCTTAGATTCTGAATTGTTAGTTCTGCCAGCTCTGTATATATTGAATTCCATTAACTTATTCACATTTGCTATTTTGAGATTTAATGAGCTCAATGCACATTCATAAATCCACATTCTCCAAACTACTTAACAGGCATTTTTTGACAGACAACAGACCAGAGAAAATGACTAATATAGTAATCTTACACTAGGAACATTGATATAAAATAGATTTTTAGGAAGTTGAGTTGAATGTATATCATTTATAATTCCCATTCATTAGCAACTGTCAGCATAGCTAATGGAATATGAGATGTTTAAAAATACATGATATCAACAAAGCACATGAACAAAAATACAAGCAAAGTAAAAAAGAAAAACCTTCGTTGTACTGCTTTAGATAGAAATAAAGTACTTTGGCTGACAGCTGTACCACAAACATATTGTTGTACAGGAAAAATGTTCTTTTCTCTAATGTCTGAAAAATGTAGCATAAAAGGCATTCCAGTTACCGTAAATAGTTGAAAAGAGATAAAACTGCTGAAAAAATAGCCTTAAAGTGAGGGAATGAATGGAAATAAGGTTATGACCTCTTTAAGGTATCTGTTTCAGAACCTGCAGAGTGGCAAACGTCTGTTAGGAGCTCAGGAAAAGTACAGCAAGGAAAAGTACAGTTGCTTTAAGGAAAACAGGAAGAACACAGAGCCCTTTCAAGACAGCTGCTTTTCACTGACAATATAGGAAGCCAGGACTTCTTTTGCTCATTGGTTAGCTGAAAGACCAATGGATCCTAGCTGTAGGCTGGAAGAAAAATGCAAGATGGACAAACTTAAGCTCTGGATGGTCAGACTGAAAATGCAAAAACAATGACCTGTGTAGCCAGATTTTTAATTTTCCTTGAATTTTCTATCCTTCCACTGAAGATAAAAAAATAGCTATTCATAAAATACAGATGAGATAATCCCTACACTTTGACTTTACTGAATTCTTTCTGATGGAAAGTTATCTGATGATGCCAAAGGCATCTTTAAAATGTCAGTTGGAGGAATGCGATCAAAACTTAGTTCCTTGTTCCAAAAGACTACAATAATAGGTATCTTTTTTGTCTTACCTTACAGTGAGATTTAGATCTCTTGCCTAGAAGTAAAAGGGAAATAAAAATGGGAAGTACTTCCATCTTATAAACTCATATTTTTTCTTTTAGCATTCTCTAACATCCTAACTCATCAAAAAATGACTACAGTTACTGTTTAGACAGTTGGCATGCTGTTGACTTAGTAGCATCACTGTTAATAAACATGACATTCTCTCTATTTTAGTCAGCAGTATTCTGAAACACCCTCTAGAGACACCTTTCTCTTTTCCACTGACAAGCAGGAAACAGAATCTAAAACAAGTCTATCCATGGCTCATTGTTTAGGTAGCTAAAACTAGGTTACTAAAACAGAGATTTAAATATTCAGAGCTTCAAAAGCAACTATTGAATTCAAATATTTCCATTTCCCTGCACATATCTCGTGACACCTAATAAGAGATTTGATTTTTAGATGCATGAAAAGCATAGATTTTAAAAAACATTATTCTATTAATGTATTTGAAGAACAGATGTACTGCCAAATGGCTAGTGGCCTTAAAAGAAAACCACCAATATGTACTGTCTTTTTTGGGACATACTCCAATATGTAACACCCAATTTGGGACATTATAATTTTATTTATTTATTTATTTTTAATTGAGAACTACAGCTGCCCCTGAAGTCCCTTTTTTTTGAGCTGGATTCAACAGAGTGCACGTGTGTACACTGCCAGTTGCGAACCAAGCACAGCGCAGCCATAGGATCCAAAGGTGTTACTAATTATGGTGTAACCATAATTTGTTTTCAGCATCTAAATATTTAAAATGAGCAGCCATCCACTTTGTTTTGTATCATCTGTCTTTACACTTTAGCTGGTTTTGCTGGGATGCCTTCCAATTAGTTCATTTACTGGTACTATTTCCTTTGTTCCACTTGAATTTTGGAGACAGAGGGTAGGGTTTTCTCTTCAGGCTTCATTTGGACAAGTCAGTTGCTACTTCTTCCTTATGCTTTTGTCTTGAAGATATTCAGGGCTGTCTCAGTGCAGGCCAGAATTTAATCATCCAAATGATGACTTCTGGGTACTAAGATCCTGGACCACAGACTAATTTCTAATGCCAACCAATCAGCTACTCACATGTTCTTTTACTACCTGCCAGACTTGTGTAAGTCAGTTGGCAGAACTTCTGTGTGCTTAGGGTCTGAGTAATCTGGAGCTTCAGTTAAAGGAAAAATACAATTCAGGAACATGGCCAAACTCCTTTTAAACAAGATTCACTCACTGTGAATGAGTTCTCACATACTAGTCTGTCATGGAGTACCACTTAATATTTGCATCACTTCGGTTTTTGCAATAAGCAACCTAGTTCTCAAGTCTGAGTTCAACTTTTTTGGGACCAGACAAAGAACAGAGCATCATGAAGACTAGATTTGCATCAAGTTTTCAGTTCGAACAGGCATGTGTAAGTGTCTGTTCCTGTGGATATATGCTTACATTTTGAAATCATAACAGGGATTGTTCCCATGCCAAGATGCCTTCCCATACCTTTACAGAACCTTCTATCTGTTTGAGAAAAAATTACTCTGCTTTGAATTATCTTTTGTTACAGAAGACATAGTGATTAACTATGATTACTCCTCCTGCTGATGTTGGGTTAGCAACAGTCCTGTCTTTGTCACTGGGATCCTCATTATAGTCTCTATCTGGAACTATGGGTGATATTTCTCTGTTTGCTTTTTTTTTTAAGAAGAAGCAGTATACCTTTAATGAACTAAAATAAAAATTATAAATACATGAGTATCTATTTGGCATTAAGAGCTGCTGTCTTGTCATCTCTTAAGTTGCTAAGTAACACAAGAGATTGCAAGTTGGGCTGACCCTCTGCAGGGTTGCTTTCACTCTTTCAGCATCATTATTATTTTATGCCTCATAAAATATTTTATGTATTTCATACATTGCAAAGATAAGTATATTGTAAATTCTTTGGCCTTCTTTTGGATGATTTTGCCATCCTTCTGCAAAAGTACAGCATGTGAGTGAAGGAGCAATTCTGCTTAAGGCCGTTGACTGAGATTCAGCAGCATCTTTTTTTGGGCCAGACAGGCTAATGCATATGATTAAGTTATTTCTTAGTTCTAGGCTTAAGAAAGGAATCAAATGATAATATGCTTTCTGCTTCATACAGACTCTTAAGTAATACACTTGTTCATATTTGTATGACCCACAGCAGTCCAGCAAATGTGTAAAAAAATGTACATTTTTGTGATGGGGTAAGGTGAATATTCCTTCCTGCAAACACAGACTCCACAATTTGAAGTCTATCGATCCAACATGAGTTTTGTATTGAGGACTGGTTTTGACTTATTTCGTCATGATTCTATGATTCATTCAAGGTTTGCTTGCTTACGTACAATGCTGATCTGGGGAATGGACAATTTCATTCTTAGATTACTGATGAAAACACAATGCTATACTAATTTCCAAATAAGGCTTGGTTTCATTGGTGTCATGCTCTTCAATTAGTTTCAAAAGTGCAGCTGTTTAATTGTATCTCTCTAGTTAAAATAGTGCTTTAGATTAAAATGAAAATTGGTTTCCAAAATGGGTTTCTTACATGGATCTCGATATCTAACTGCAAAAGGTTAGGAATTTAATGAAAATCAAGATGCTCATGAGATCTACAGCTCCTTATTAGAGGTGCCTCTGCTTGAAAAAGGACATGTATAAATGCCTATGTGCATGCACTGTCATTACCAAAGTAATCAGTTAAAAACTTTATCTTTAGGCTCATACTAGTATAGCTGTGACATATTTTATTTTCCTTTTCTCTGTCGAGTAGCAACAAGATCATGAGATTTGTGATAATGAGATCTTGTTGAATGCTACAGATGAACAGGTGGGAATTTTCAATTTCCTTTGATAAACAACATTTTTAAAAAATCAAATTGTAAAATGCTTCATAGGCATATCAATTTAATTATAAAGAGCAATTCCAATGGGTGATATTCCACATTTTATCATGCTCTCCTTCAACTCTCCTCAAAATTTTCAAAAGAGAGAAATTAATTTAAAAATAAGATAAAATTCTCAACTTATTAATCATTAATTCCTGTTCTAAAAGCACTTCCTTCTCATGGTCGTGCAAAATCTTGAACCTCATTTTTTTGATGTTGGTTGGTTCACTGTGAGTGTTTTTTTTGTCTCTGTGTGTGTTTGGGGTTTTTATTGTTGTTTGGTTTTAATACAGGTTATATATGTAGAAATCTATACTCTAAAAATAATAATAGCATGTAGACAATTGCATAAACATTTAGAGTCTGCTGGGGGGTTTGCGTAGAAAATGTATGCAGTTACAGAAATAGCTGTGGCAGGCAGCAGACAGCATATTTGTAGCTTACTGTTAGATTGGCAATTGGAAATCAGGCTAACATTTAGTGGAAGATACCTGATATTATGCAGACATATGTATTAACAATAAATAACCTGTATATTAACTGACATCTTTATTTTGGGACACAAAATTAAAGCATAAATGATGTGAATAACATACAGAGGAAATTCCAAAAGTTGTTCTGTTGATTAATTTTGTATAAAAGATAGAGGGCAGCGTCAGTGCCGAGAAAGCCATTATTAGCAGTTCAGAGATTTAGTTTAGCCTTTAGTTGTCTAAAAAATATTTTTTACTGTCTGATAGCCATCAGCTATTGCTCTGGTAAAATTACGGGGAACAAATCCAAAGTAAATCAAAATAATAGCAGAACACTTCTCCAAACAAATATTCCGTATACCTACATGCCACATATACAAAGTCAGGACATTCCATGTGATTTTATACTTACTTTATCTTACTGTCGTGTCTCTATCTTTAAAGGCTTCTACCACATATCTTCACTTTTACAGACTATATAGACACTACAAGAGGATTTGACTCATAATGCCTGTTGCTTAATCTCCACATCATTCATGTGCAAATGGGGGTAGCAGTTCAGACACAGATGACCTTTATCAGGCATTACTATGAAGTAAAGGCATCTTTAAAATATTTAAGCCGTGTTCTATATTGAATACAAACTACTCTCCTGAGAAAGACTGTTTATGGCTGAAATGTCAAGTCTACCCTCTGGCATAAACCCTCTGGAGGTAAGAAATAAAGTTATATCCAGAGCATTATTTTTTAAAGACTTTTCTTCCTCATCTGTTGTGTTGCAGTATTCCCTCTTGATTAGCTATCTAGCCTTTCTTACTAGAACAGATGATCAGGTATACAATGACTAGATGTCAGAGCACTGCCACTTCTGCAGTGGGTTGATTTTTTTAGTGTAGGTCCTGCTTTCCTTACAAAGAATTCACAACTTGAAACAAGTGGAAAATTACCAGTCCGTATATATACTGATTCACTTGATTCCCATCTCTCCTTAAATTGGGCAGACATCTCTGAAGTGCATGTAACTAGTGAATATTACATTATTCAGAGCTTACTGAAAAACAAAATAAAAAAGACCAAAACAACAAAACCCAAAAAACTCAACAAACCACAAGACCAAAACTAACAACCAACAAAACAGAAAAAAACAATAAAAATTGCAGCCCACAGGCAAAACCTGTAAATCACTGTAAATAATATTAGGGAAAATGGCACTGCTTAATATTAGCACAAAAATAACCATTTAATTAATCTGTAATCTTCTTTTAGCCACCAGATAAGTAAAATAAAAACGTTCCAAATGCCTTGAAATTGCAGACTCACAGTTGCTGATTTCTTTCTTCTTTTCAGCCTCAGGCTGTTTCTTGATGCTTGGGATTGTATTGTAATTACCTTGACCTATTTTACAATACTTAACACAACCACTTAGTAAGCAGACTGCTTAATTTCAACGGCTGCTCTCTATATAAGGGCTTATCCAAATCTCTAAATCCTATTGCTTTTCCAGGCTTTTTGAATTATGTCCTTACTGTATATGAGCTAATAAATGGGTGATGTTAGTACACAGTTGTCCTGGGTTCGGCAGTAGCAGTCATTTTTCTCCTTCTTGGTAGCTGGTGTGGAGCTGTGTTTTTCGACTTTCGGCTTGTGAACAGTGTTGATAACACCGATGTCTTGGTTACTGCTTAGTACATTTTGGTCTGGCCAAGGACTTTCTGAGTCTCATGATCTGCCAGGGAGGAAGGAAAGACGGGAGGGAGCAGAGACAGGGCATCTGAGCCGGGCTGACCAAGGAGGTATTCCATAACATAGCACGTCATGCCCAGAAGGTAAAAAAAAAACAACTGGTGGCAAGAACCCAGAAGAGAGGAGTACACAGCTCAGTAACCAGGTGGTGAGCATTTGCATCCTCTTCCCTTGTATTTTCCCTGGTCATTTTTGTCATTGGTGGTAGCAATAGTGATTTGTGTTATACCTTAGTTATTGGACTGTTCTTATCTCAACCCGTGGGAGTT
>JANRGW010035458.1:0-10253 GCA_024733675.1 Psilopsiagon aymara
GGATGGGGCAGCCACAGCTTCTCTGGGCACCCTGTGCCAGCACCTCAGCACCCTCCCAGGGAAGAGCTTCTGCCTTAGATCCAACCTAAATCTCCCCTGTTTGTTCCAGAGGTTTTCCCTTTTTTTGCCAGAGATAATTGCTTTTCATGCGTTTTCCACATGAAGATGCAGAACTCATCTGAGTCTTTACTGGGGATTTGTTGCCTGGATGTTGAAAGTGGAAGGATTCGCGTTTGAAGTGCCGATGATGTTGGTTTGCACAAAATGTAAATTAAGTTTCTGTGTTTTATAAATCGTAAATGTATTTTTAATTAGCAAAACCCTGGGCTTCATTCAAATAACGAATCAAGCAGTTTGCTAAGAGCAGCTTTCATTTTCAACTCTTTATTTAACATTCACTCCCTTTCCTTTACTTGCATTCACAAGTTAAAGTGATATTTAACAACCCAAACCCACAGGTGCACGTTGCTGTTTCCTCTCTGGTGGTAGTGAAGTCTTCTCCATACCCCCCCCTTTCATGTTATGTCACCCTCACAACACGAGTTGCTGCTTTTAAGAGGAAATTCCAAGCCCAGCTCTCTGCCAGGCAAGCAGAGCACTTGCTTTGAGCTCTGCAGTCACTGACTGCTGTTTTCCCTTCCCCAATGTGATTCATAGCGGGTGGTAGGAGGTAGAAGAAGGGTGGCAGAAGGTGGTTGTGTATTCCCAAACCACTGGGGTTTTGCCTTGGTGGGATCCAAGGTGCTGGCACTGGGTTCTTTAGGAGTTCAATACACGAAGCTCCATGAAATGCAGTTCTTGTTCACGCAGTTTGCAGAGAGGGTGCAGCTAAAAGCACATGGCAGAAGCCTCGTGCCGTGTCTCTCGACGAATGGTGTGTATCTGACTCCCTCTTGCCCCAAGCTCTGTGCCACAGCCCCAAGCTCAGTGGTGGTGCCTGCACAGTTTCTGCCATGGCAGTGGAGGGGCTCCATCTCTGGCACTTCCTTGTTTTCATCTTCATAGTATCACAGAATAGTTTGGGTTGGAAGAGACCTTAAAGATCATCCAGTTCCAATCTCCCTGTAATGAGCAGGGACATCTTCATTTAGATCAGGTTCTGGGAAACACATCCAGCCTGGTCTGGCATGTCTCCAGGGATGCAGCAGCCACCACCTCTCTGGGCAACCCGTGCCAGTGTTTTACCACCCTCATTGTACAGAATTTCTTCCTTACATGCAGCCTGAATATCCCCTCTTTTAACTTAAACCCATCACCCTTCACCCTCTTCCTCTCTGTGTCTTCCTTTCATTTGATTGCTGTGCAACAGCGTTGGGTTTTGTTGTTGTTGTTGTTCGAGGGTTTTTTCAGCTTGACTAAATTTATCTGCAGCCTCAGATCTTGCTGATCCTTTGCAGAATTTGACGTGTGCTCGTACAGCAACTTCCCGCATGAAACAACTGTGATTTGTGTTCTATTTCCTCCCAGTGTTGGGCCCTCACCTGTGGACCTCAGCAAGGTGTTTGATACTGAAAGCTCTTCGCAGCGAGCTATTAACAATCAAACTCTATATTGTTGAACCAACTGTTGTGGCTAAAAGTAGGAGCGGAGCACGACAGAGCATCACATCCACGCGCTGGGTCATGGCGCTGTGAATCACCGCGGCAGATGGCAGCTTCGTTTCCTAAATAACTCTTATCTCTGGGGGGGGGAAATTACTTCTGTCTCCAAAACTGCTGAACTCGTTCTCTGGAGTGAAATCTGCCGGGATGTAGTTTGCTGTTATAATGCAAGTTATTGCAAAGAAAGTTTAAAACCAGTGGTTTAATTCTGTTGGATGCAGGGCAATGTGTATAGATGCAGATTGTCACTAAGCCACGTGCAGTCAAGAGTTAACTGTTTTCTAACCCAATGACTTCTCTATTTGTGGTGGTTTTTTTCAGTCCTTAACATCTGGATATGTACAGGGAACATTTGAAATGGCAAATAAGGAGGAAAACAGGGAGAAAAACAGATATCCCAACATCCTGCCGTGTAAGACATCACCTTTTCTTTTCAATCAGAGCATTACCTTTTCAATCAGAGCATTAACTCTGGCGCTGTGCAGGCTTTTAGTAGTGTTCATTTGCTGTTCAAGAAATGCAATTTCACTGTTCACAAATGTTCTTTATACAGTGTTTTGTGGCATGTCTCTAGTATTGATCTTCTCCTGTTAGGTTTTACTCTAATGGTTATACAGTGCTGTGCTATAAGGCTCTCATGGGGTTCTACCAGAAGCCCCTGTGTCAGGTGGATATTTTAGGATCTCAGCTTAGTCTGGGGCAAGCAAACATGGAGAAGTTTGGACTTCCAGTCCTGTAGAGCTGCAGTGACAGTGACCTCCAGGTTGAGAGCAATGCGAAGGGCTTAGGGAGAAAGTTTATTGATGAGAAGTAGGGGCAATACAGGAGAGAGCTGATTCGGGTGAAGGGTGTGCTTAGCCTGGCCTCCTGCTTGCAAGCATATAACATATTTCAGATTGATAAACATGCTAACATGCTTGTAATGTGTTTTCTTCCAGATGACCATTCCAGAGTGATTTTGAGCCAAATCGATGGAGTCCCTCCTTCAGACTACATTAATGCATCATATATAGATGTAAGTTGACAGCTGCTCCATTCAGTCTCCCCCAGCCTGTGTTTGTGCTGGGATTGCCCCTGCCCTTGGCCTTGTTGAACTCCATGAGGTTCACTTGGTCCCACCTCTCCAGCCTGGTCAGGCCCCTCTGGGTCCCATCCCTTCCTTCCAGTGTGTCACAGCACCACACAGCTCAGTGTCATTGGCAACTTGCTGAGGGTGCTCAATCCCACTGTCCATGTCACAGGCAAAGATGTTAAACCGCACCAGACCCAATACTAAAGAATAAGTATTTTTCTGATGGCATATGTTGGCATTTCATCTTTTAACTTCTCTTTTTTTTCTATAGGGTTATAAAGAAAAGAATAAATTTATTGCAGCACAAGGTATTGTATTCTCATTTCTCTTTTCTCTACACCTTATGGCTGAACGTTCAATTTTAGATGTGTTTTAAAGGTAATTTTCAGCTGCAGAATGTGGCCAAGTGTGAGGTGGGATTTAGAGGTTAGTCTTGGAACCAAATAGCAGTGAGTGTGAGGTAACACACTGCATTTAGACCTGCAGATGCCCTGGGTGAAGAGGCTCTCCTTGCCCCCTCAACTCCTGCTTTACTTCTCTTAAAAATTGGTGTCTCCTGATTCTACAGCAATCCTGCTGTGGAAGTGAGCATTTTCACATGAATTCTTTTGCTGTTTCAGTCACAAATTTGGGAATCACAGACGATACAAACAATAGCTGCCCCTGCCCTTCAGAAATCATAGAATCCTAGGCTGGTTTGGTCTAAAAGCTCATCCAGTCCCGACCCTTGCCGTGGGCAGGGAGACCTTCCACTAGAGCAGGTTGCTCCAAGCCCCGTTCAACCTGGCTTTGAGCACTGCCAGGGATGGTTCCCATCTTGGACTGCAGGATGAGCAGCTCTCAGACACAGGCAATGTTGGACCTTGGTATGGGGGAGAACTGCCAAGTAAAAATACTAAATGATGCTCCTGCCATGGTCTGCTCAATAGAGTGTGTTTCAAGAGGGAAGATACCTGCTACAAACATATGTTTGAGTGTATGTGCTTCTGTCTGCAGGACCAAAGCAGGAAACAGTTAATGATTTCTGGAGGATGATCTGGGAGCAGAAGTCAGCCGTTATAGTCATGTTAACCAACCTGAAAGAAAGGAAAGAGGTAAGGAGCTTTGGTTTGCTCTGAGATCTCTCTAGGAGAGCATGCTCCAATAGCAGTCATGGCTGCTCAGCATCTGGCCAGTCACGTTTCTGACTACTTTCTTCTCCAGCCCCTGTTAGCACGTGGGGGTTTCTGCTCATACACGTAGTTTTCATTTCCAAAATACACATTCAGACAAACTGACCTGAAGGAAACTGTTCCAAAAGGTAACTTTGTCCTGCGTAGCCCATAGCCAAAAGCAAATTCTCGTGCCTGAGCTTTTATCACACCAAAGCTGCTGCTTTATGAGAGTAACGCTCTTCCTTCCTGCCCCCCCCCCCATTCCTCCTCATGTGCATCTTGCTGCTCACATTGTGCCACTTTCTACTGGCTGAATGCTGAGACACACACGACAAGCGTGAAACATTGAACTTGATTCATGCTTCACAGACTTGAGAAGCTAAGTTAAGATATTAAGGAAATAAAAACATGAAAGATACTCTTTAATTATTTCCTCATATTTCCTTTTCCCCTGTGGGACAGTTTGGCACACTGAGCATGCTGTGTCCTTACTTGAAATGCATCTAAAGTCATCAAAAACTTATGTCTTAGGAAAAAAACTTTGTTTCCCAAGTGGTTGTGGGAATGGGAAGAGGCAGAAGCCACTCAGTGGTGGAGAAGGCTTCTCTTGCCCCTCAAGGGCTCCTGCCAGTGGAGAAATATGGGGATAAGCCTTGGGAAGGAGATGGATGAGGAGGTGGAAGAGGATGAAGTTGTGAGACATTGTAGAATGATATCGTGGTGTGAAAGTTGGTCTTCATACCTATTTTGTGCATTTTTTACAGTAACAGAGATATAGTGCAGATACCATCAGCTCACTGCAGTCATGAGGACAGGCATTCCTTTATCTGCCTCTTTACAGTAGCACTTCTGCCTTATTCCACTAGTAAGTTGATGAAGCTGTTTACTATTAGCTTGATGAAGCTCAAATGACAAAGGCAGTCTGTAAGAAGAGCCCATTCCCAGTAGGAGAAGGCAGCACTGTTAAATTTGGGTGTTCCAGATAGGGACTGCCTTGCATTTCACACCTAAAAATTGGACTCAAGACATCGCAGTCCCCATTGTAAGGCACCCCCTAACGAAAATCCCATGCAACCCAAAAGCTGTTTAGGTCTGGCTAGGTTAAAAAACAGCTCCAAAGCTGTTCTCACCTTCTCTGCATAAATTTAAGCATCAACAGCACTAGCAAAGTGTTAAAGTTGTGTTGTGCCAGATGAGAAACGCTGCATAACTGTGTTCATACTTACGTATCCTATCTTCATTGTTTTAGGAGTAACCGACAAAGAAAGCAGACTTATTAAACTCACTGTGTGTTTGAACAGGAAAAATGTTATCAGTATTGGCCTGACCAGGGATGCTGGACTTATGGAAACATCCGAGTGTCCGTGGAAGATTGCATAGTTCTGGTAGACTACACCATCCGCAAGTTCTGTGTTCAGTCAGTAAGTACGGGCAGCGCTCCTGATGGGAATTTGTTTTAATTTTGAAAGCAAATTGTTATGGTGTCAAATATTTGCTTAAAAGAAATGCAGGGAATTTGAGTGCCCTGAGAAGTTGTGGCTGCCCCATTCCTGGCAGTGCTGTTTCGGTTGGGAGGGTTTCCATGGTTTGGGTTGGAAGGGACCTTAAAGCTCATCCAGTTCCAACCCCTGCCATGGGCAGGGACACCTTCCACTGGAGCAGCTTGCTCCAAGCCTCATCCAGCCTGGCCTTGAATAATCTATGGTAATTTTACTCTGTGTTTCTGTTTTACATATGCTGTAAACTTCCTTGAGTCAGGCTCTAAATGTTGCAGGAATTAGTCACAAATAAACCATAGCAGTTTATATATAAACCTGTGCATGAAAAATGAAGTGTCAAACTTGAGTTCTGTGTGTTGCCTGCAGCTTCATGATGCTTGTAAAGCTCCGAGGCTTGTTACACAGCTTCACTTCACCAGCTGGCCTGATTTTGGGGTGCCTTTCACTCCTATTGGGATGCTGAAATTCCTGAAAAAGGTCAAAACATTGAATCCTGCCCATGCTGGACCCATTGTGGTTCACTGCAGGTATGTATGTGCTCTTCAAGCCATTCTCTTAGCTTGGCCTAGAGTTACCTGTGTAATATCAAGGCTAAATTGTGATCTGCTCATAGGCTACAGAGTGTGTGTATGTGTATATTTATGTATTTGCTTACATATGTATATATGCAGAGGGCAATATAATATGTATATTATATAATATCCCGAGCTTTTTGAGAGCCTAGGGTAAAAACCATTTCAAAAGATCTTTGCTGCCACTTTAATACTCAATCAGAAGTTGTTGTTCCGTTGTTTGTTTCTCTTTTATCCGTGAGTGATATGCAGTGTTTGGTATAAATCTGCTCCTTTGTCAGAAAAACAAGACTTGCAATGCAACTCTGTGACCTTTGCCACTGAATGCTCCTCTGGGAATTCATCCCCCACATCTCCCACAATAAGACTGCAGTTTGCTATGTAAATCATCCATTAAATGCCTAGAAAGTCTGGAATAAAGACTCACATTAAAGAGACTTCAGTGCTGCAATTTGAAGAATGTCCTACATAGCAATGCATATTCCCACTCATTTGGTCACACACACATGAACATCCTCCTATTAAAGCCTTGTGCTAAACTGTTTGAATTCTTGTGGTAATGAGACCACAAACTAAAACTCCAAATCAGTTTTAAGAGACTAATTGCAATCTCTATAGCAACTGGAAGCTCACAGCTGAGCAAGAAGTATCTTTTCAGGAACAATTATCATAGCATGAAAAGAAGCTTCATCTTTCTGGGTCCAGTTTTAAGGGAATGCTTGTAGATTCCTGTATTTTGTCTCTTTCTCTTGCTTGTATCAGGCACTTAGAAATTCACTCCAAGAGTGGCTGAAGTGTGTGCTACTGAAAAAGAGCTTGTTTATCCTAGCCAAGCTTGCCTTTTGGTTCTCCATTTCCATCCAGGTCTCATCTTTTCTCCTAGGTGTTATATGTAAGGGGCTTAATAAAAGCATTAAGTAGGAAAAGGAGATTTTAGTAGTCTCACAGAGTCTTTCCTTTGAGAAAGCCACCATGGTTTTATCTCCTTTGACCATGATGTTTGGTGGAGACTCATTGGGCTTGAGCTCTATTTTTCACCCACAGGAAATTCTGTACTTAGCTTAATTAGCAGAAGTAAAGACAAAATAAAGGGAAACATAAAATAAACTCCATATCAATCTGCAGAGATTTAGATATAATGTAGTATAATTGTCCAGCGGGACACAGCAGCGCTGATATGTGTGAGTGCTGGGGGCTGGTGCAGCGCTTCAGCCTGTGTGAGGAATAAAGGACCAGAGAGGTGACACTTCATTTCCGTCACGGATCAGGATGTGACACTGTTGAATTGTTGAGAAGAGGAAGGGAAACTCATCGAGAGTGAGTAACCATCCATTTTTAGTGAGCCTTTACACAAACATCACCCAGAAACTTCTCAAGCGGAGTCTTTCGAAAGTTAATAAAACACTAATGTAGCATTTGGAAGGAGCAAAGAACAGATAAAATGAGGGAAACCCAGGTTTTTCTGCCTGGTTTTTCCCAGAAGTTTTCAGGAATACAGTTTTTGAGTGAGCAGAGAGCTACACTGAAGAATAGCTGAGTAATGGAACACCCCAGCATAGGCTAAGGATGGATAAAAGGGAACTTGCAAGGCAAATGTCAAGGTTGGCAAAATTACCAGCTTCAGCCAGAACATACAAGGATTGAATTAAGCACTGCTCGGAAGTCAGGTAACCTTGGGGCAGAGGCATGGGGATGGAACAAGGATGTATGAAAAGGGGTTGTGTATGTAAAAGGAATTAGACATGAGGAAGCTGAGTGTGGGGTTCAGTGTGTAAAAGCTCACAATGAAAGGCAAATGTGAGCTGGCAATGGGTGAGCCATGCTGAGAAGTGGCTTCCAGGGCACATCAGGAAGAGGAAAATCTCTGTAACCTGTGAGTCATGACACTAGGACTTGAGATGAACTCATCCATGGTGACAGAGGTCAAACATGAATGAAAGGAAGCGAAAGGACAGGGAGCTTTGGCCACCGTGGGGTAGGAGCTGCGCCGTGGCCTGTGGTCCATGGCCACAGAGGGGCTGGGGAGAAGGCGTCTGTATTGGGATGTGGCTGGGCAAGGAGAGCGGGGAGCCTGCAAAACCTGTCAGTAAACACAAAGGCATTTGAAGGTAGAAGGTTATAGCAGGGTTGTTGACTGAAGAAGTGTGAAATCTTGGTGGAGGTCTGTGGTACTCCATGGGTCTGCTCATCTCCATTGGCTGTCTGGAATAGGACATGGGGGCACATTTCACATGGCGTTTGCTGTTAAATGCTATACGTGTACATATGAACTAAGTCATATTATGCATGCAATGATCTGTTACTGGTGTTAGTTGAAACTTAACATTGCTGAGCATTGATGTTTGTCTTTGAGCATGTTGGGATGGGGGAGAGATTTTTGTCGTGTTTCAGAAGGTGTTTGTGGACATCACATCTGTTGCTGTACAACGTGAGCTAACAGGAGGTTAAAGGAGAGTTATTAATGCCTAGCACAGGATGCCATGCCCTTTTCCTCTGAAAGGAAGAGTTGAAAAGTGGCTGGAGTGGTCAGATTTATAATGATCGTGCTCCCTCTTGTGGCTTTTGAAGGATGTAGAAGAAAGGATTGGGGTATGACGGAGTGAAGCGTAGAACTTGTAACAATTAGCATGAAAGAGCAACCAAGAAAACAGCTGAAAGTTAAGAAAAAGACGTTTAAAATGTCGTCTTAGACTGAATTATTTTCGCTGGTCAAGCAGATTTTTTTTTCCAAAGGTCTTTTCTAATAAAATTCTGATTTTATCCTTTCTGAGCTGTTAAGAGGTGACTTTTACATGAAGAGCTTACCTATGTTTTGCTATCATTGTTGAAATTACGAAGCTTTATGTCTCACAGTGAGCATTTCAGTCCAGTATAAACAATGTAAGTTCTACCTGTGTCATTCCTATAGCAATTCCTGCAGACTTGGTAATTCCATAGAGGTTTATGGTTGTTTCTGTTCCCTTGCCAAGCGCTGGTGTGGGCCGCACGGGCACATTCATCGTTATCGATGCCATCATAGATATGATGCACGCGGAGCAGAAGGTCGATGTCTTTGAGTTTGTCTCAAGGATCCGTAACCAGCGGCCGCAGATGGTTCAGACCGACGTAAGTGACCTTTAATAAGTTGGAATCATAACTTTTCCTGCCCAAAGAAGAATATCCTCCTGCATTTCCACTCTAATATGCATCCCAGTATGTCCTGTTCTGTTGCACGCCTGGATAGCTGGGAAACGAACAGAGCCTAGTAGAAGGATGGGGCTAGGGAAGAAGATAAAGGCATGTGAGGGCTGTGAAGATCACCATAAGGCACATCATCTTTAGGTATCCAGGTTTCCCCATGCGTATGAGGGTGGAATTTTAGAGAATGTGAGCAATGTAACAAGAAAACTCTCTTTTACCTTAAGGTATATTTTGGCAATTCGTAGATTGTAGACCAAAGGAACTAGATGAGAAAGTGCCAGAATTCATAGTTACACTTCTTTGTTCTGCAATATGCTTACCTGCCTCTTTGTTCATTCCAGATGCAATACTCCTTCATTTATCAAGCCTTACTTGAATACTACCTCTATGGTGACACGGAGCTAGATGTGTCCTCCTTAGAAAAACATCTACAAACGTCACACAACGCAGCACCAAACCTTGTCAAAATAGGGCTAGAAGAAGAATTTAAAGTAAGTATGACACAGGATTAGTAAGTGTGAAAACATGTATGCCCAAAAGATAGTTCAGAAGCAGATGTGTAACCTTAAGAGAAAAGATCCATCAAAACAATGGCTTGGTTTGTTTTCTGCTTGTAGTGAATGGGTCTGCGGAGCCAGTGAATGGGGCCTTGAATAACATCCTGTTCTGCAAATGCTCATTCAAAGCTGCATGTTTCAGGGCACTTTTCCGATAGTTTTCTGTTTGTTTACGAAAGAAAAATGGCATTATTCTTTGGGTCTGGTGCTAGGTGCCAGATCAGATAATGCTGGAAGGGGGAGCTGGATTACAGGCAACTATTTTGCATCTCAAGGGGAATGTTAACTCAGCGATGACTGACAGCAGAGAGAATTACAAAGAATTTACACATCTTGTGCTGCATATCCACGTCTGTCAGGAAAAGGAAGGAAAATAAGCATTTCTGTGTAGTGGAGAAACCCCAAATGCAGAGAGCAACCACACTGGCTGTTTGTGGTAGTGTTTTAAATGGACTTTGTTGTCTGAGGAAGTAGTTAGAACTTTTCAAGGGCTCATGCTATGCTAAAATATTTATTCATAGAATCACAGAATAATCAGGGTTGGAAAGGACCTTAAGCTCATCCAGTTCCAATCCCCTGCCATGGGCAGGGACACCTCACACTAAACCATGCCACCCA
>JANRGW010035459.1:0-37003 GCA_024733675.1 Psilopsiagon aymara
TCGGGCAAGACCACGCTGCTCACCGTGCTGGCGGTACGCGGCCCCCGGGCGCAGGGGCACGGAGGGGGGCGCGCAGGGCGGCGGCCCGCTGCGGGGAAGCGGTGGCCGGGGGCGGTGAGGCGGTGGCCTGGCGGTGTGGCCGCTGTCGCCTCCGGCAACAAGTGCGGGCTTTGCCCGCGCCGCGGTGCTGCCGCCTGTCTTGAGCGGGGAGGGGGGGGCGGGCGTGAGGCCGCTCCCGCATCGCTTGCGGCCTCGGGAATTTCACAGCAGGATCAGGTGCGCGTGAAATGGGAGAGAGGGAGGGAGAAAGAAAATGTCTCCTCTGCTGAGGGCAGAGTGTGCCCCTTCTGGGCGTGGGCTCTTGCCTTCGGTCGAATTGGCTTTTCACGGCCAATGGATCCCAGAGTAACTCAGAATGTATCGTGCATCCTCCAAGGCCACAACTCCCTTGTCAACTGGATCCGCCCCTGCCATCAGTTGCATCAATATTAATGCCTCACACAGTTCCTTGATAGCTCTTTCCCAGAATTCCATGTCTGATTTTGGCATTCCCTTCCCACTGTGATGATGGCCTTGCAGCCTTGTTCCTCTGTAATGCTGGCGCTTGCCATTGCGTTTTCCACTTTGTTACCATCTTTGTTTCTCATCTGTTTACTGTGCTCTGTGACCTTCATTTGGGTCCATCCTGAAGATCTACTTTCCATCGGAAAGTGGAAACAGCTATATATGTTAAGTATGGCTCCTACTAGTGAGGAAGCTTAGCACCTGCTCTTGCTTCACCTGCCATGAGATAAAAAGTTTCCAGATGTTCTTCTGCCCTTATCCTGAAAAGTTACTAGATCATGGATCAAACCAAACTGGGATGTGTATGGCCTAAAGCCAAAGAGATTGAGACAATTATGACATGAGTATGGTATTTGTTGTTTGCTTTTGCGTATGATTCTGAGTTAAGGGAAAAACAGAAGGTTGTAACTCAGTTTGAGTGAAGAGATGGAGACAGAATATGAGATAAAGAAGTGGAGTAGGGAAGGTGTACAATGAAAGTATGTTCTGGGGGACATCAGCAATCAATAAGCAGAAAATACCTGGAACTAGTATGTTAGTTTGTTAGGCACTTGGCACTGGCCTTAGCACTCCTCATGCCTGTTGGAAGTGTTCATCTCCCAAGGGTGGGCTTTGCTGAGGAAGGGGGAAAAGGTGTGGCAAGTTACATTGCTGCTTGGATTGATTTCATAAACAGAGTAAAGAAGGATGCAGTGCTTCAGAGACCTTGGTTACAGTTGTGTGTGGTGTTAGACATGCCTGTAACTGCTTGTCCACTCATACTAGACCACCGGAGGGATGGCATCGTATGTTTGTGTCTCTCTCATGGTAATACCTTGAATAACAAAGAACTGCTGTTACTACAGGTCTGATTTTGCCAGCATATGTATTGTTTAAGAGAATTCTACAAGGCATCCATGTTCTGTGATGTTTGGAGTGTCACAGACTGCAGATTTTGTAGCCTTTGTACTTTTCAGTCTGGAGATGACACACCACGATAATCCACGAAGAAAGGTGGTTGGAGAATTTGTGAGTAAACAGTTTAGGATCAAGAAATGGCTAACAGCTTACACTTTAATACAGTTTTATGGGGATGGCAAATAGGTTGAGAACTCTGTGTCTATGTGGCTAGAATGTGACAAGATGAAAATAACCATTGCAAAACAGTGGATACTTAAAATGCAAACTGCAGTGGATCATATAAACAAGTGGTAAGAAAATACTGTATTTTTCCACTTAGCAAGAGTATTTTGGAGATCTTGTCAGACTAACATTGAATAAATACCCTTTGAGACAGCATCCTCCATTAAGAATTTGAAGCATATGTAGCAGTCCTTTGTTACCAATGGAAACCTTGGATAATCTCACTGTGTGGTACTATGGGTCTGCACTAACATAACTGAATAGAATCTGGCTCATGGCTGTGGATGTGATAAGGGATAATGACAGTATTCATTGTCAGATCAATATTCAGCAACATTGAAAGAGGACAGCATGTTGTAGCATCACTTTCATCTGTGTCAGGACGTAACCTCTTTTTTTTACTGAGATGCAACCATAAACTTGTTTGCACATCTTGAATATTTTCGAAATAGGTAGTTTGTCATATAAAACTTCCTTAGCAAGCAAAATGGAACAGATTTCTTACTGTATGGTGCTTACAGCACTTGAAACAAAACACAGTCATTAGAGCTTTTGTAGTAATGGAGGCAAAAGATTTTACATATTACTTTGTTTCCTTCATTGTGTGGGTAAATAAAGAACTGTAAATGTAATACTTTCTCTGTAGTTGTTTTCATTCAACCAGAATGGAAAATTTGTAGAAGACAAGACAAAAGACCAGTAAAGGGGACACTAATTCTTTGCATTCTATTCCTGATACCAGAGCAGTTATGAAGGGTTTGTTGTTTTATTTTGATTTCTGTCTTCCAGTTTAGCATGTTACGTATGGTGCATAATTTGCTGACAGAGTGGAATCCTAACTTTCTATGAGTTTGTTTAAACAATAGCCTCCTGAGTTGGCTGGCTGGTTTTTGAGGCACTCTTGTGCTTGAGTAATGATGCTGCATTCTCAGGGTTTATGTATTTCTATGTGTTTATATATCTGACCTCCACAAATAAATGTGCTTTATATTTTAACAAATTAGACCAGTAATTGCTGCAGGAGATAGTTACTGATTGTCTTTGTCTTGCTTCATCCAATTAAGAAGTTGTGTCACTGCTGGCTGCTTGTATCTGTATGAGGCTGAAGGTGCATTTGTCTTCACTGTTTTTTTATATTGCTGCTGACAAGTCGCTGAAGCAAGGAAAGAAGAAGGGAAAAAAAAAAAAGACTTTCAGAAACAAAACACGGGGAGTATTGTACAGAATAGCAAGAAGGTTCCCATAGGTGAAGTTGAACAAGTAACTGATGAAAGAATCTAATTCCAAACTCCAAAATCTTTGGGGTGGTTAAGTACCTGTCAAAGGTTGTACAGCTTTTAAAATCCCAGATTAAAAATAATTCATCTTAGTTTGTGAACACAAGCTACAGGCATTGTGTATTCTCACTCTGCCATGAACAGGAAAAACTTGTAAAAAGCATATAGAGACCAGCAAAAGCACCAGGGCAAACTGGTGGCAATGTGTGCTCTCTGAGGCACGTAGCTGCTGCAGTGCACTGTGAAGATATGATCACCGACTTCTCAGATGGGAGAGACATATTGGAGCAAGCCTGTATTTTTTTCCAAAAAAACACAAAGCCGTGGCATATGAGATGATGAGGTGGCTGAAGGAAATATGGCCAGATTCAGATGGAAGAGCAGTGATAAGTCTGGAATGCACCATGCCTGGGAGACACAAAACCTTATTAACAATAATTTTTGAAAAGAAAGAATGAATTATCTGCTAAGGTCTCAGTTTCACCTTTCTTCTCAAAAGCTGTCTTCTGTAGTGGGTACATGTGTGTAAGGTTCCTGTTGTCATGATGGCACGCATCTGTCTTGTAAAAACGTTTCTTGAAACTTGGGGAGAAGGTGGCAATTTGATTTTATCTTTTGGGTTTATGCTGTGCTGAGTTAGTACCTTGTATTTTTCTGTCTTTACGGCATTCTCTTAGCTTCCACAGCAGGATTCCTCTGCTGGCATCTACTCAGAAGGAAAGGGTCTGCATGTAATACTTCCGACAAGAGTACTCCTTTGTTGTTTATTATTTGGAGTTAAACTGTTGGTTAGCAGTAGTGAGAAACTGTAAGGAGAAATCCTGCTATAGTCAGTTTTATCGTATTTTATCATATTGGGGGTTGGACTAGATAACCTTTAAAGGTCCTTTTGAAGCCAAACCATTCTATGGTTCTGTGATTCTCTATTTTGACCATACTGCTTTCTGGCTTGCTGAAGGAGCAGATGAATTATCCAAGGTTTCATGGTTTCTGGGCTGATCTTTGTTACTGAGGAGAATAAAAGATCATTTGAAGGGCTGAAATGAACAGGCTTTCTTGGTGTGACAATGCATTAATGTCAGCGCTGGACGGTGCTCTTGCAGAAAATTAATGTGATATGTTACAGTGTTGTAAGATAAAAATTCTAGATTGCAAATGAGAAACTTATCTGCTGTGTATCAACTGTTTTATAATACTTTTTTCTTTTTTTTTCTTTTTTTGTATTCTAGTCAGGGCAGTTCACAGAAGATATGATTCCTACAGTAGGCTTCAATATGAGAAAAATAACAAAAGGAAATGTTACCATAAAGGTAGGTGTGCATGTTTGAATTAATACAGAGTGAATAATAGAGAAAGTGATTTCAATTTGGAATGTGAAAGGATAGGAAATTCCTTTTAAGATGGTAGGATCATTTACCTCTTTTTCTAGCTGAGAACTTTTAAATGGCATACAGTTGTAGGTTTCTGTGTTACATGAATCTTGAAATAATGAAATTTGATTTCATTATATCCATGCCAGGCAGAAACTTTGTTGCACTCTTTTGAGTTAGAAAGGTCAGAACATTCCCGTATATTAAGGGGTGGAGTTGACTCCTGCAGGTGCCTTTCTTGTCTCTCTCCTTCTCACAACTGGAAGTGAAATCTGAAGCAGCTTCACTCTTAACTTACTCATCTCAGTGGAGAGAGCAGTTCAGCTCACATAATGCTTGTTGTATGGGAATGGAACATCTAATGTAATTCAGTTGTCAGGGAACCATCTCTTACGCATCTAGAGAAATACCGATGATGCCAGTTTGATTGTGATTCATGCCGTAGGCATCAAAGTAGAGATAAATAACTCCTGTAGTGTTAAGGCTCTCTGTGTTGCTTGGCTGTGAAGGGAGCTTGGTTGGTTAGTTCATATCTTCATAACTTCTATCTAAAATGATGTGAAGGGTATATAGGTTTTTGCCTTTACCTTGACTCTTCTCTCAAAAGGAATAGTAATTTTCTCTCCTTTTTCTCTCAGTTCTAAAGACAGTATTTTTCTTCTAGTTTGATGTGGCTTCTAAACCTAGGGAGGACTTTCTGAAATGACTTGTAATGTGAATATAAGCAGTTGTTAATTGTTTACTTATTATCTCTAAAAAGTTATCAGGTAAAGGGTGGTAAAAGGGGTCATTTACTTCTGTTGGTTGGGAGATGTTAAAGCTGAACTAAAAAACCCTAAACCTAAAGTTACCATAGTGGTGAAGTGCTGTGAGTGCCTGTTGTTTCTGGTCTTAGTATCCTGCTAGACTTTTTCAAACTTCTGCATGATCCTAGGGCCTTCAGCTGTACATTCCGCATGTGTATCTACTTCGTGTTACAAGCTTGCAGAGTAATGAGTGGCTTCCTCTACAACTGTTTGTATGTTACAGTGCCAAGCAGAATCTTGCTCCTAAAGGGAAATAAAACCACCCCTCTTAAAAAAAAGTCACAAAATAAACTTTTAATACACCCACTTTTCTGCCTGTAGTAGCACTTCTGAACCTCCGTGTAATGTTCCTCATGTAAGGGGCATACTAGATTCACCTTCTGGGAAACCTGGATGAGAATCAGGCAAGTCTAGTGCGTGTGGTAGAGATTAAAGGTCAGCTTTTACAATTGTCTGAAGTATATCGTAGTGTGAGATTCTACATTCTGCCTTAAACACCCTGCACCCTTGCACCCCTTTTCCATCAGCACCACTGATCACATGCCAAAGAGGTACATCAGCCAAATTATTTAGATGAAAGAAACACCTAAAAACCCACCAACCAACCAAACCAATCCTGCCCCCATGCTAGTTTCTCCCCAGTGTGCTGCTCAAGCAGCTGTGTGATTGCCAGTGCCACCACCGTGTTTGAAAGTGGGATACAGACATGGGCAGAATGATGTATCTTTGGGGCAGCATGGATAGATTGACTTAGATAGCTGCAAACCACCATATTTAGAGTGCAAAATCTAGACAGGGAGAAAGCAGTCTCTCCATTTGGTGAGAAAAAAATAAATTTTCCTTCATCCTTCCACTCTGGTAGCTGCAAACTTTTAAGCAGAGCTAACACTGCCTGTTGCTAGAGAGCTGCCAGAATTACATGGTCAGTACACACAGAGACTGCTTGTAGCTTCAGATGGATCAGTGACAGTATTTAAAAAAGATAAATATTTAGTGCTATGTTGTTAGGGTTTATAAACTTTGGATGGTGTTATGTGTTCTAGTCCTTATGGTTAATTAATGTTTCATATTAGTTATGAAAGAGAATTTATGGAGAAGTCAGTGGGCATTGATATGAAAACAGCATTCTGATTGATGTGGTAATTGTATAGATACTCACCCCCAAGTTTCTGTTTATTGCAACAAATTAACGTACACTAGCTATGACAGAAAATCAAATAGTGTATTTATAACACGAATGTCAGAGGTACTGCCTCTGATAGTATAGCACTCTAGAAATGCAAATGCACCCTAAGGCCATGCCGTGCTTTCTTGACTTCTTGTACATCAATAGCAGATATGTAGAATAGGAGCAGTGATAAAATTGTGGTCGGAAGTCTCAAATGCAGATTTCCAAGCAGAAGCTGTTTCACTTTAAGTAGTCAAACTGTCTTAAGTTTCTGCTTCTTCAAAGAGGTATTTCTTTCCTACTGTTTTCTCAGGCATGCAGATGTTCTTTGTTCTCCTACCTGAGCCTTGCTGTCTCTTTCAGAGGAGTACATTTGTACTGAAGCAGTACCTTCCACTTGAGCTTTAGTAGTGCTTCCTAATTCATCAGGAGAGGATTCTATTTTAATTATTCCTAAATGTCAGTTTCATAAACTTTTCATCTCATCTGCTTAGATCAAAGAAGATCTGCCACTGATCAAAGAAGTCCATATATGCAACTGTCAATAAAAAAGTTACTGTGTTCAACCATAGTTCATAAATAATACACAGGAATAAGAATTTCCTTTCAGTTCCTTGTTTTCTGTCTTACAAAGGAACAATAAGGCCATATAGAGAAAGTATAAGACTAATTGAGTGCTGTACTGATGCTGTGTCAGAATTGTCAGATGTGGAAGAAAATGAGAAGGTTATTAATGGTTCATTTGGCTAGAGAAGCAAATAGTTTGCAAATAGACAGTATTCAAAATAAAGTGGGTTTTGAGTCAGGATATTTCAGGAAGTGCAGGAAATGACTGATAAGTTTGTACTCAAGTTGTCTGCACAAACGGTACTTCAAGATCTCATTCATATAGGGAGGATGTCTATTAGTTTCTGTGGAACTGTGCCTTATTTTTACCCTTTGATCTCAAAATTCATGTTACATATGCTGTTACAATAAGGCTGTAAGAATAAGGAGATAATGCTAACATTATTTATATGTTTACTAGTTTCAAAAATGGTACTTGATTTGGAAGCCAGTCTGCACAGGAAACCAGTTCTTGTGATGTCTCTCCTATGACAGCATACAATGGAAGTCAGGTATAGGGAAGTATGGCTCTTATGTATACTTACTTCCTTAAAAGCCTGTCAAGATGAAGTACTTACGCATCACTGTTCCTATATCTAGGTAAGCTGTTAAAATCTTACAGCCAATTGCTAGATATGGTTTCCAAAATTATTTTACTGTGAGAATAATGACATCATTTGTTGATAAGTTGATGGCTGAAGAGTGGTGAGGGGGATGCCTCATAGTAGAATCATTTGATGAGCTATTTGCAGCTTATTCAACAGGGATTCAGAATGGAATTTTCTTTAACCTATTCATCCCAACACAGCAGGTTGCCTTTCTCATAAAAATACTGTGATATCCAACTGTCAGCTATTATTAAAATTCTTGGATAAAGTATTATGTTACTAACTCAGTGAAGTCTTTCAAACATGGTAGGAATGATCTTCATAGTGAGCAGATAGGCCTTGTATCTGAACTTTTTCAAAGTTCTCAGGTGGCACTGCAAAACAGAAACAATTTAACTTACTGTAAGAGTGAGGCTGAGAAGCCATGTGGTCAAAAAGTCATCAAGTGAAAAAAAGGCATTCTGGAAATGTAAGACTGATCACCTTAAGCAGAGTATGTTGCAACACCAACAAGTAGGTGATATTAATTCTTAAGCTATTTGAGGTTTTCTTTTCTGTGTTTTGGGGCAAGCCACTAAGAAGGAAGCACTGTGCTAGTGCATTGTCACTGCCTGGTTTCTTCACTAGAGCCCTCTCTGTAGGTTCCATATAGTTTCAGCAGGCAACAAGAACTGAGGAGTCTCTGCTCTTTATTTTCTTCTGGTTTTGGCAGGCATTTCTGGAAGCCAGTAGACTTATTCTCACAGTCTCTAATCCTAGTGTGTGAAAGCATGGTCAGCAGCATGCCTGTGTGTATGACTATTTATCTGAACCACACTGAAAGGAAAACACTGATTTATGCAAGCAGAAACATTTTGTATGAAGATGCCAATTTCATGTACATTTCAGTCCAAGCTGAGGATGATCAGAAATGTAAAGCTGTCAGCTTTAACCATGAATTGTTGAATTTTGGATTGTCAGTGTGTTTAATATAACCTGTTGCCTGTTATTTCCAACAAAAGAAGATGCAAAGAAGAAAGATTGTACTGGGCAGTATTTGAAATCTAAACAGGAAGTTTTGCGGAATTTAAGGTTGTCGTTGAGGTATTAAATTACAGGATGGTATCTAGCAGCAGAATACCTAATGTACTACAGCTTAGAGATTTGTTAAAACTGTTTTGATGAAGTTCATAACAAGTCTAATGACTTACCACTTTTTTCTGACACACACAAAAAAATCTCTTACTGAATGAGTTTGAGGTTTTAATTCCAAGCAGGTTTTGCTTGCTGAGTGATTTGATTTTGATGGATCAGCTCAGTTTCAGTAGTCTTTTTGCTTTGGTGGGATTTACTGTTCAATAAGCTAGACAGTAGCTAAAAACTTTCTTTCAACAAACTCAGATTTTGAGAGCCTCAGAAGACATGCATCATGAACTGTTGTTTTAAATGACTGCAAACCTCCAGCTAACTAATCTTTCATTCTTGCAGTGATAGAGTAGACTCGAGTATAAAATAAGGAAGGGAGCAACACAAGCCATGCACATGCACAGGCAATGCCGCAGCTTCATTTTCCTTGCTCTTGCAGTTGGTTTTCTTGGTGTACCACCGACCGCTGGTCTCTGCACCCCATGGACATCCGGGCCGCAGGCGGCCTCCCTGAGCAGTGCTCGGGGGCCGGAGCTGCGGAGGTTGGCTGGACTGCGGTCCTCCGGCCGTCACCACTAGAGGCCAGCGTCCTTCCACGGGAGCTGCAGCCCTCTCTGCTGGAGGGCGAGGCCAAGCTTCTTGCTGTTTGCCGGGTGCTGTGATGTCCCGGGGAGGGAGGAAGAGGATTCCTGCTCTGTGCGTTCTTCTTCCAGCTTCCTTAGTGCAGCACTCTTGCCTTCTCTGGAGAGTTGCCGAGTGTCCGAACATCCTCACAGAAACAGAATCCTTCTGCTTTTCAGCCGCAATTAAAAACCACCTTACCTGTCATCATCATCTCATGTGTCATGCAGCAGTAACTCTAGCAGTGTTTCAGCATGTACAGGCTATTCTGCATGGCTTGGGTCACTTTGAAAGTGCTGTGCTGTATCTGGGATGATTTCAAGTCAGAATGGTTATTTCTGTAAAGAAGAATTTTTTGTGAGATGACCCAGTGATTTGTGATAGTTGTGTGTAAGGAAAAAATGTACTGCTGGACTAAAAAGGGCTATGATCCACAGCAGGAAGCCCACTTACTAGCAATACACCACAGGGATTGTTTAGCCTATTCATTAATGACCTGGATAATGGGGCAGGTGCTGATGATACAAAACTGGGAGGAGTGGCTGGATAACAGCAGAAAGTTATGCTGCCATTCAGAGGGATCGTGGCAGGCATGGGCTGACAAGACCTATATGAAGTTAAAGATGTGAAAGTACAAAGTCCAATGCAGACTGACTGACTGAAAAGCAGCTTTGCAGAAAGGAACATGGAACAGGTTGCCCAAGGAAGTTGTGGATGCTTCATCCCTGGCAGTGTTCAAGGCCAGGTTAGACAGGCCCTTGAGTAACCTGGTCCAGTGGGAAGTGTCCCTTCTCCACAGCAGGGGGTTTGGAACTCAGTAATCTTAAGATCCTTTCCAACCTAAACCATGCTATGACTCTGTGACCTGGGGGTCCTGGTGGATACCAAGTTGGCCATTGGTGAGCAGTGTACCTTTGCAGCAGAGACCAGCAAGCATCCTGGGCTACATTAGAGGAAGCTTTGACAGCTGGTCAAGTGAGGTAATTAATCCCTCCCTTTTACTCAGCACTGATAACGCCATATGTGAAGTATAAGAGGGATGTGGAGCTGCTGGAGAGTCCAGCAAAGAGCCATGAAGATAATTAAGGGACTGGATTGTCTTTCGTGTGGGGAGATGCTGAGATACCTGAAACTGTTAGGCCAGAGTAAGAGAAAGTTCAGGGGGATCTCATCAATGTAGCCAGAAAATGTAGTCAGCCTTCTCAGTGGTGCCCAGTGACAAGTGGAAATGGGTACAAACTGAATTATGAAAAATTCCATTTAAGCCATAAGAAAAAATGTTTTTACTGTGAGGGTGATAAAACCCTGAAATGGGTTGACCAGGCAAGTTCTGGAATCTCCATCCTTGGAGCAGTCTGTTGTAGGTAATGCTGCTTTGACCAGTGAGTTGGACTATACAGTCTTCAGAGGCCCCTGCTAGCCTCAGTGGTGGTGTGATTCTGTGAAAAGGAGTTAAATAAGTGTTAGAAAGTATCTCAGAGAATAAGTATGGAGCATACTCAGAAGTACTCAGTGATCAACTAGGAAGGGAAAGTATGAAAGCACTGTCCCATCTCATAGTTTGGGAAGAAAAGCCTCGGAGACTCTATCTGTGCTGTGAGTTGTGTGCTGCAGAGTGTGAGTCAGCATCGTGACTTTGATAGGAACCTCTGCAGTGGCTGGGACAAACACAGGGAGACAGAAGGTGATGTCCTGAGTCAGAACAGACAGTGCTGAATGTCTCACCAGTCATTCAGAGTAAATGTTAAGAGTCCTGAAAATGAGGACCAAAAGTTGATCTCAGGGAATCATCTAAAACAAACTTGTGTTTTGAGGTGAACCAGATATTTGCCAAAATATCTTGGGTAACTGTTTAGTAAAATCTGTTCTTCCATGAAGAAGGTTCTACAGTATCTGTTGTTTTGTACTCTGTTCTTTCACTCGAAATGTTAGAAAGATTTTTTTCCAATATCTGACATGAGTTGCTGTCATCACAAATTGAGCTGTTTTTTTTTTCTTCTATATCTAGCAGCCATTTTCTGGGAAGCATTATGGGTTTGTAACCCCCATCCCTGATTTATAGGTCATATTTTCAAAATCTCTTGTCACCCTTTCTTTTCTCATCTGGACTTCTGTGTCTGCTCTGTAGGCTGGTGCTCTTAGACACTGAGGACAGGGCAGTACATACTTTTAAAATCATACATAATATGCTTCTGCTCTAGTACATGCTGATTTAAGGTTTGCAACACTGCTGAAAATTTAGTTTGTGAACTGCTTAAGCTTTTTGTCCTTTACCTCTACTTGGCTGTTTCCACTTTGTGCTTGTGCACTTGGTTCCCTCTATCCAAATGGACTATTCTGAACTTGCATGTGTTGAATTTCAGCCGCCTTATTTCAGACCACTCCTCTAGTTGTTCCAGATACTTTAGGGTTCTGATCTTTTCTTTTTATCCACTCCCAGCATGAAGTTGTCTGTAGTTCATATAAACATATGTTCTATTCAACATCCTGTTAGGACACCTGGGAGCCATAAATGCTGCCCCTGGTTAGCACTGCTCTCAGCAATGTTGTCTGATTAATGCCAGGAATCTGTCAAGATTCCTCAGACTTGAGAGACTGGGGCAAGGAGAACACATGAGGAGAATGCCAGGAAGTTGCTCTGCAGGGTTAAATCTGTCATGAGAGAATGTCCTGTTCTAATCTACCAGTATTAGATTACTTTTCCAAAATATATACACTGTTGCACATCTTCCTGGCTTTTCTCCGCTATTGAGCAAATAGTAATTTTTGCTCAATTTTTGCAAAAATAATCACTACATTAGTACCAGTCATCTGTTTTGGGCTATCAGAGTCCTTGCCTCTCTTTGGCATCAGTCTTACGAGTGCAAGTTCTGCCTGTAGCTTATATGCCTATTTTCCCCAGAATGTCTTGGATTCTGGTATGTCTGTACACTATGTGAAAAGAGGGTACAAAGGACTGTGCATGTCATGCAGAATTAGGGCTTTCTGCTTTAGGGATGACACAATATTTAGGCTAGGATGGATTGGCTCTTCTGCTTAGATGTGTGCTACATCTTGATTGAGAGGATTACAGTCTTCCTTCTAATGCTGCATTCCCCAGTACTCTCCTGCCTTAGAACATAGCATGGAGGTAAGCAGCATGAGGTTCAGAAAGCTATTTCTGAGAACAGACTTTGCTTTTCTGTCCTGTATAAAATCTACCTGTTGATCCATTCAACATTGTATCTTGTATCTCTGATAAAACATCACATACACCCTGCTCATTGAGAAATACCCCTTCCCATTAAAAATACTTCTGTGCTTGTTCTCAGTTGTTGAAGATATTGAACCATTTTGTGTTGGAAGTCTAAGTTCATTTCCAGTTCTTCAGTGAAAGTGCTATGATTAAATTAACAAATTTTAAACTGTGAAGTGTGCATACTGGGGTATGTTTTTTGGTTGTTTATTTGTTGGTTTTTTTTTTTTTTTTTCTGTCTGATGCTACTAAAATAAAATAAAATGTTTTAAACTTGGCCTTTATCACCAGTGAGGAGTAACAACAGGGTTCTTACAGGGCCAAGACTGATTTCAAAGAGCACAGTATTCTGGGAACAGTTGCCCACAGAAAATGTAACCATGTGGCTTTTTTTTTTTTTTTTTCAGCTTTAAGAGCAACTGTAAAGGCATTTCTGAAATACAGGATAGTAGTTAAATAGTAACTATTCTAAAGTAGTAAGGAGTAAGGTATTCTAGCTTCCATAAGAGGTTACTTGGCTGGTACCCCTAGTAAGACTCTAAGAGTTACGTGTCCACAAGACAATTTGTTAAAAAAAAGTTAAGGTTATTTGGTTTAGCTTTTTATTCCTTCTCTTTATTAGATGGGGAAGCTGAACGTTACTGATTGAAGACTCTAGTATAAATGACTGTTTCAGGTTTATCTCCCTGGAGCTTAGCCAGATGAAAAAGGAGAAAGCCAGCCTGAGCCAGATTGTCTGAACTCAGTTGAGGGCAGTGGGTGCTTTGCAGGAATGGTTCACCTAGTAGGCAAGGTAAGACAGATGCAATCATTAGAATTTCCTCTCCTCTTTGTTCAGGTTAGGTTTTATGGCTGATATTTTCTGGATACTTCCAAGCAGAAAGATACATTTCTGAGTTCCAAGTATTTGTAATGTTGGATTCATCTTGTAAATTAATATGTCTGAATGTAAACAGCTGTACATCTGTAGTGAGGGTTAAGTTCCTTTAACAGTAGTCAGAGGTGCTCTAGTCAGTACTGTCAAGCCTAGAGCGTAATTTTGTCATCCTAAAGATGTTACATCTGCTCAGCTGAATGGCTGTCTGGGCTTCACTGATTGCTGTGAAATCCTAGGTACTGAACCCATGCATTGACATTGAGACACAGACGTGTTGTCACATTTCTCTCCGCAAAAAATACCTACCCAGTATGCCTGAAAACAGCCATGCAAACTGACATGTAGAAAATAATTTTTCCTGCAACTTTCTGATTAACCGACAAGCCTTCCCACAATATAAGCTGATTAGCAGAAACACAAACAGACTGTTAATGAGCCTTCCTGTAACTGAAAGCCTTCAAAAACCTTTGAACCTATTCCCCAGTTGCATTTTTGCTCAGCTGTCATGATACAGCTCTGTGCAAAGGAAAGGAATTTGCTCCTCAGTGTACTTGGGAGATGCGGTCTTCAGAAGGAGCCTTATAGCCACAGGAAGAAATTGAAGAAGAGAAATATCCAGAGAGATTCCTGGTTTAGAAGAATTTGATTTAGCAAGTATGTGTAAGCACTAAGGTAAATGATGATTCCAAAGTATGGTGATTAATCTAGTTTAAAAATCAAAACATTGCATTATTGTATGATAGTGTAGACCTGCAAGCACAATTAGAGCTACTACTTCATAGGAATAGACAGGCAAAATAATGGTTTACAAAATGCAGTGGAAACGAGATGTATGCCTTTGAGACTGAGCTTAAACAACAACTTGAGATCTTAATCTCCTGTGAAGCAATAGGGCTGGGTATTAACAAAACTTTCTGTCTCTTTTACTTTGGTCATTCTGTAGGTGTTTCCTGATTCTTAAAATCATCTGGTCTTCTAGGGATAAAATTGCCTCTTAAATATTGTAAAAATCTTATTGCTGATGGACCAAAGAAAGCCATGGGAGAAATTTGAAGTCATATCTCTTTTAGAAAACACCCAGACCAAATAAACTTCTTTTTGTAGCTGTTTATTCTACTGTTAAGGTGTAGTCACCTGCCTCTCCCAGTTCACACCTGGAATGTACTTTTTACCTCTAAAAAGTATAGGTTCACCTGTAAAAAAAGTAAAAAAAAGTATAGGTTTACCTGTAAAAATGTCCTGGGTTCAGCAGTAGCAGTCATTTTTTTTCTCTTTCTTAATAGCTGGTGCAGTGCTGTGTTTTTGACTTTCAGGCCGGGAACAGTGCTGATAACTCCGATGTTTTTAGTTGTTGCAGTAATGTTTAGTCTGACCAAGGACTTTCTGAGTCTCATGCTCTTCCAGGGAGGAGGGGAAGCGGGAGGAAGCAGAGACAGGGCACCTAACCCAAACTGACCAAAGAGATACTCCATACCACAGCATGTCATGCCCAGTATAAAAACTGGGGGCAGTTACCTGGAAGGGTGAGATTACTGCTTGGTCGGGCTGGATATCGGTCGGTGGGTGGTGAGCGGTTGTATGCTCTTCCCTTGTTATTTTCCGTATCATTATTATTATTGGTGGTAGCAGCAGTGGTTTGTGTTATACCTTAGTTACTGGACTGTTCTTATCTCAGCCTGTGGGAGTTACGGGAGTTACATTCTTTTGATTCTCCTCCCCATCCCTCTGGATGGCGGGGAGTGAGTTAATGACTGTGTGGCTGATTTACGGCTGGGCTTAAACCACAACAGTATGAAATACTGGGGTACAAAAACGGGTGATTTACAAAACATGAAAGGCTCACACAAGCTTTAACATTAAGGACTCTCCCCTTTCCTTTCCTGGGTGCTGCTTGTATTCTCACAGTTCTGTCTGTTCAGTGGTGTACAGTGGAAATGCTTTTGGGCAGACATTTGTGTTTTGAATAAATTAGTCAACTCTGTCACTGTTTATGCAATATAATAAAGAGGATTAGAAAGTTACTACTATCAACCATCTTAATTTCATAGGCAGCTGAAAATTGTTTAAAATTTATTTAATGCATTTTTTTTCCCTATCTCAGATTGTTATAATTTAATATATTAAGGTAAACTGGGGTCCCAAGCTCTGTTAAAAGCACCTGGTCTATGTGGTGTCCTCCATGTTGTACTTTAATGAATAGCTGTAAGCCTTTTTAGGGAAACTGATTGGAAATGACTTTTCCATTGTTTTGAAGTGACTTTTTCTGCTAGCGATAATAATACTTGTTCTGCAGTGCAATTTAATATAGTATAAATATCAGGGACAAAACCAGTATTTCTCTGCCTTGTATTATTTGTGTTGTGACTGGTTCAGGCTACATCATCTTGTAGACTTTTGTGGCTACCAGGAATAATTGCTGTCAGTCTCCAAGAATCTAATCTTACTACTGGCCTTCCCTGTCCTCTTTACCCTTCTTTCTTCTCTAATCTACCCAGAAAATAATTTAGTTTCCTTTTTCCAGACACACAGATGTGCAGCAGATGGTTACTCATAGTTTCAAGGTCCTGATGAGTTATTGGTATAGTGTTGGTGTGAGGCTTGTCATCTAACTATAATACTGAACGTATACTCAAGTTTTTAAAATAAGAGGTTTATTTATTAATATGTTTAAAATAGCACTTTAAATGTCAGTGCAAATAGTACTTGATACCCAGCTCATGGTCAGAAGTTCACTCAATCTTCTTTCATATGTAAAATTCTTGATCTTATAGAGGGGATCAAAAGCAGTCTACATTTAGGTGACATACTAATTTTATGCCAGAAGGAACAGTAAGATCAGTCAGAAAATGATTTTAATGGTGAACTAGGAAATACTTCTTTCTAAAATATGAACATAAGGTGTTGAAAATGATGGAGAAATTAATAACCTAAATATGATTTATGAATTGTGGAATTAAAAATACAGTCCCGAGTTTTAGTTGAAAACGGCCTTATCCCAAGTGTCTATTAAGTCTCACTCTTGTGTGCAAGTCTTCGTTGTCATAGCAGGTTTTATATGCCTCGATTTATAAAGTAGAAATATGGAAACAACTGTTAAGAAAATTTTGCTTATGTGTATGTTCCAAATTTAGTTTCTTCTGTAGTGGATATGCCTTCTAGATCTGATATATGGTACATAAGGTTTTTCTAGCGAAATCTGATTAAAATAGGAAATGATTACTTATCTTTATCCTTAATATATGAGCAATTCAATTCCTCCTGTTTTTCAGTATTCATCACTATTTTGATAGGTGTGCCACTAGTAACACAACTGTCTACATCATCATGTAGCCCTTGCCTGCATAGTTTAAATCCTTTCACTGGTATTTTGATCTTGGAGACAGTTTTGAAACAAGATTACGGTCATCCACTCAAAATACTGATTTTCTGCAAGCAAAGCAGAATAAGTAACTCCTGTACAGATAAATAATGTGCTAGCCTTTTAACCATAAAGGATTCAGTAGGATTGCCGGATACTAATAGCATGCGTAAGTGTTGCAGGATTGGAGCGCTATAAAATCGCAAGCAGAATTTGAGCTTTCTTAAGATTCACTGATTAATCGTTTCAGACCTACCATATACTGTTATTTCCTTTCTGGTTCTGATCAGTTAATCCGTGTGTCTTTTAAAGCACATTTGATGAACAAATCTGAGATCTGTGGAGGTATCGGAGCACCCTAGAGTATATCGTCTTTTCATGGATTTAATCTGCTCTCTGACCAACTCTTTATTTACTTAATGTCCTTCTTTATCCTGCTGAAGGCCTGTTGGGTCTCCCTAGACCCATAAAAAATGCAATTTCATAACTGTTTTCATATAATGATACTATTCTTTCTGGGGTTTAAACTGTGTATTCACTTTGGTATCTGAAGAAGACTTTTCTTGGAGTGAGTGGAAAGGGCAGCATTCTCCAAATGGACATTTGGAGCGGCTGTTGTCACAGGACTGACTTGCACTGTGAATGTGCCTGTCCTACTCCATTGTCTGGAAGGGGCTGAGAAGACCTTGAGGAAGGTCACTTAGAAAACTGCCTTCATGTAGGCATTGTCAATGCAACCTGCATGCTTCATGTAAGAGTTCTGCTGTTACTATTGTGTCGTTCAAATCCGCTGTGGGGTTGAAGTGTTCTTTCCTTTTCTAGGTATGGGACATTGGAGGGCAGCCAAGGTTTCGAAGTATGTGGGAGCGTTACTGCAGAGGAGTCAATGCAGTTGTGTAAGTTTTCTTTTGTATGCCTGTATAAAATGTATTTTAAAAAATATATTATTCATATAGATATGCTTTTCTTTTTGTCCACCTCTATCACACAGGAGACCCGATGATAAAAAGTAGTGTGTTTTACACATCCAACAACCCATGTACATAAATAATAGCATGTTCCAGGCCATTTTTTCCCTATGGCCTGTATTTGATTCTCTTATCTTTGTGTACTAATAAGTCCAGGCCTTATACAACTTGGGACTGTTCTAATGCTATTGTCAATGCAACCGTACTTGTCAAATTTCTGACATTTTAATGTAACTTTCTGCCAGGAATGGGCAATACCATAAATAACCATATTCCCATTGCAGTTACATGGTGGATGCAGCAGACTTAGAAAAAGTAGAAGCTTCAAAGAACGAGCTACACAGCTTGATAGATAAACCACAATTGCATGGAATTCCAGTAAGTGTTTTGATTATTATTCTTACCTGAATGTAGACAGTGTAGCCCAAATCCTCATGAATTGGTTCCTCTAGACTCTTAAAAATACTATTGGAAGTATGATGCAGCCTTGATTTATTGAGTGCTGTTACAAAAATGATTGTGACATTTTTTCAGACATCTGAGCCATCTTATCAGTGCTGCAGTGTGGTTGTAGGCTTTCTTCTCTAAAGGTCAGAATAGATTTGGAAAAAATTCATTTTCATATGTGCAGTTATCGGACATTAATTACTTCCAGTCAGTCCCCTTGTCGGCTGGGTTTGAACCAGTGACCCAGATATTTTTCTGGCAGTGTCTTAAGGCATATGAGATTTGTCTTTCTGAAGATTGGCAGATGCATTAGATAATATCCTGTGCTTCCAGAGACTGTGGAGCAGTTTGACTTTTTATGTGTCTTGCCTTTTTCTTGACTGTTTAGTTTTTCAAACCAAATGCAAATATACATCTCTTCTCCAACAGGAGGTGTCAAAGAATAGTATATTCTGCTGAACTTCTAGTGAGGAACTATGAAATTGGAAACTGGCTGGTTAATTAAATACAATCTGCCAGTTTAGAAGGAATCCAGCAGGTTAGCACTGACCTTTGCTGGTATCACCAAGCAAGTGTTTGTACCTTTGACTGTAAGAAGGAAGGCAATGGTATGTACAAATCAGGAAGGAGATACAACTTGATGGCTGCTGCTTGGCCCCTTTTTTGTAAGCAAATATTGAGATATTTGGCCAGTGCATGTGATCAAAGTCAACTGAGAATGAGTAGACAGACAGCCAACATGAAATCATTGTGAGAAAAAGGTTCTTGCACATCCATCCTTGAAGAAGAATTTTTCAAGTGACTGTCCATAATTTTTATAAGGCTTGATATTACTGTTGTGTTTCTGTATGCTAAGTGTGAATTGAATGCATCCTGCAGAAGTCTATAGTCATGCTATTCATGGCAAGTGACGTTGTCTGTCCTTTGTACTGTTTTCATATCCCGTTTTACTTCTCACTTTTCCTTCCTGAAATGATAGGTCTTTCATATCTTCAGAAGTATTTAATTAAGTTCCTTTCCATTTATATGTTATGATACCACATTCCAATTGCCCAGCCTGACCAGCACAATAATTTCCAAGATGCACTAATGTGTTTTCTACTTACTTCTATTTCATAGGTAGTAACTAGTATCGAACTTCCTCCAATTTATTGTACCCAGGCTTTAGCATTATAGATTTTAAAGTAGCTTTATTAATCTGAGTCTGCAAGTAATGAGTTTTAATGTGTTCAAGATTAATGAGAAATAATGGGACATTCTTGACTCAGAATTGCAACACATCTGGAGAACAATAATGCAATTGTAATTAGAAAAGCCTTCCATTGCTTACTTTATCTTACAGTGTGCCCAACGTATTTATCTGACCTTAATTTATACTTGAAGCCTTAAGCATTTTGTAGTAACTCTCAAGTTCCAACATCTATTCAGTAATTTTTCTGCATTTCTCAGACTTATTTCCAAATAGCTGCCTTTCTGATTTCTACCATGGATGCTCAAAGTGAAGGGCAAATAGTCATATTGCTGGTGCTTTGATGATACAGGGTTTGGTTCCCTGACTGTTAAGTATGTCAGTGTTAAGATTCTCTAGAGGGAATCCTGTCTTGGTCTTGAGGACCCAGCCTCTATTGCTGGGGCCCTACTTTTGATTAATATTAGTTTGGTCCTGTGAATTGAATGTCTGTTGATTGCTTGAGTGCACCCAGGGTATGCTCTTCACAAGGTTTAGTTACATTCAATCTGACACCATCCCATAATGCTATTCAGAAAGGAGATTCACTTCCAGAGGAGACTTGGTACTGATACAGCCAGAAATAATTGGATCCAGAGTGTGCATACAGCATCTGACCTGTATGAGGAGCAGGGTTGCCATGATGCTTCCACAGTCATTAGTCATTTTGAGTATGTATGCTGGTGCAGAACTGCTGTTGCAGAACTACTTAGATGCAAGAGCCAAAATAATGGAAACAAATGGTTAAAGATAAAAAAACCTTTTCTTGCTCTTGACTAACATGAATATGAATGATTTCTTTCAGGTGTTAGTCCTTGGAAATAAAAGAGACCTCCCAGGTGCACTGGATGAAAAGCAGTTAATTGAGAAATTGTAAGTAGCTGTAAAAAGCTGCAACACTGTGAAATTTGGTATGTAAGAGAAAATAACTGGTAGTGTATGTCAATAGCCAGCTATAGCAGATTCCGTTTTACATTTTCAGATACTCCAAGCTCTGCTGGCAGTTGAAATAGCAATCTAGGCTGATAACTGACTGCAGTAGATTTGAACCTCTCTTGATTATTTTTTCGCTTGTATAAAGTTGTTTCAGATGATCCTGTTTTCCCATCACTGAAGATACAGCTGCTATATGTAGCAATAGGCTTACTTACACTTTTCAGAGTATTTTGCAGTTGCAGATTAATGCTCAGATGGCATTAGACCAAAACTATTTCAAACTACTCTCTGTAAATTTAAGCAATTCAGATATTTTTGGCACATATCCAAAGCATATACTTATGGATTACTGAAACTAAATTAAATTGGTGCATTGCAAGGGTAATTGTAAAGGAAATAAATACACAATTTTGTAAAAATGGCCGATATAGCACTAATTTTGCAGAATAGGGTTCTGCGTCTCAAATCACAGAATTTTAATCAGTAGGCAGTGAAGAGAAGTTTCAGTATAGAAGAATGGAGAGGCCTTTCAGAAATCTGGAGGGTTACTTTTTATAAGGGCATGTAGTGATAGGACAGAGGGTGATGTCTTTAAACTGAAAGAGGAGCGATTTAAATTGGATACTAGGACGAAGTTCTTCACTGCAGGGGTGGTGAGACACTGGCACAGGTTGCCCAGAGGAGCTGTGGCTGCCCCATCCCTGACAGTGTTCAAGGCCAGATTGGATGGGGCTTTGAGTAACATGTTCAAGTGAAAGGTATCTCTGCTCATATCAGGGGAGTTGCAACAAGATGATCTTTAAGGTCCTTTTCAACTGAAACCGTTCTGTAATTCTACAGTCCAAAGGCTAAGCAACTCAACTGGACTTAGGAAACATAATAGCTGAGGTTGGAAGGAGCCTCCTTGTCCACCCACCTCCTCAAGCAGAGCCATCTAGAGCCGATTGCCCTGGGCTGTGTCTAGACAGCTTTTGAATATCAAAGCATGGCGACTTTACAACCTCTGTGAGCAACCTGTGCTAGTGCTCGGTCACCCTCAGAGGTAAAAAGTATTTCTTTATGTTCAGAGGGGGCCTCTCGTATTTCAGTTTGTGTCCATTGCGTCTTACCGTCACTGGGCTCCATCTTCTTTACAGCCTTTTTTCACATACTTGTGCATATTAATAAGATCCCACCTCAGCCTTTACTTCTCTAGGCTAGAGTCCCAGTTTTCTCAGCCCTTCCTGATACATGAGGCTCTTCACTGCCGTAATGGTTTTAGTGGCCCTTCACAGAACTCTCCAGTAGCTTCACATCCATCTTGTACTGAGTAGCTCAGAAATGAATGTAGCACTCCATTATAACCTTACCAGAGCTTCCCTTCCAGAAGGGAAGGATCACCTCCCTTGACATGCTGGCAACACTCTTCCTAACGCAACCCAGGATACCATTAGCCTTTTTTGCCACATTGCTGAATCGTGTTCAACTTGGTGTCCACCCAGGTTGCTTTCTGCAAAACTGCTTTCCCAGACAGTCATCCCCCGGTGTGTACCCAGGTGTTTCTTCTCAGGGTCTGGACTTTGCATGAGGTTCTGTCAGCCCATTTCTTCAGCCTGTAGAGATCCCATATGTACTGTGGATGATACTACGACCGTCTGGTGTACTAGCCACGCCTGACAGTTTTGTGTCATCAGCAAACATGCTGAAGGTACACTCTACCCCATCATCTAGATCATTGATGAAGATGCTGAGCAGTATTGAGCCCAGTATTGATCCCTAGGATACACTGCTAGCCACTGGCCTCCAACTAACCTTTGTGCCACTGACTGCCACCCTCTGCGCCTGACCAATCAGTTTTCAGTCCATGTCACTCTCTACTTATCCAGCTCATGTTTCCTCAGCTTGTCTATGAGGATATAATGGAACACAGTGTCAAAAGCCTTACTGAAGTCAGGGTACACAGTATCCAGTGCTCTCCCCTCATCTACCAAGCTGTAGATCTCATTGTGGAAGGTTATCAAGTTGGCTAAACATGATATCCGCTTTGTGAATCCATGCTGACTACTCCTGATCACCACCTTATCTGTCATATGCCTGGAAAGAGTTTCCAGGATTAGTTGCTCCATTACCTTCCCAAAGATCAAGGTGAGGCTGACTGTCATGTAGTTCTCTGTGTCCTCCTTCCTGCTCTTTCTGAAGACAAGGGCAGTTTGCTTCCCTCCACTCCTCAGGCGCCTCTCCCAGTCATCATGATCATTCAGAGGTTATCAGGAGTGGCCTCATAATTACATCAGCTGTCTGTCTCATTCTTCCTAGGTGTATCCTGCCAGGACCCATGAAATTCCCTAAGTCCAATTTGCTGTGTATTTCTTGACCTGTCAAGAGTACACCTTCCTTGCTCCAGACTTTCCCCCTGGTCTCTGGAGCATCTGATTCCTGAAGGCTATAATTTTGCTAGCAAAAGTAGCATTCAGCATTTCTGCCTCTTCTGTGTCCTGTGTAACCAGGTTGCCTGTCTCTTTGAGCAGTGGGCCCCTATTTTCTCTTTTCTTCCATTGGTTGCTTATGCACTTCCAGAAGTTGTTCTTGTTGCCTTTGACTTCCCTCCAATTTCAGTTGGTCTTTGTCTGTGCTGTGTCTCTGCATGCTTGAACAATGTTTCTGTGTTCTTCATAGATTGCCTGTCCCTGCTTCTCCCTTCTGTATGTGTCCTTTTTGTAACAGGGTTGTGCCAGAAACTTATTGTTCATCCACTTATGGCTCCTGACTGTTTTTTTCTAGACTTGCCAGGATGGGCTGCTTCTGAGTTTGGAGATGACCCTTGAATATTAACCAGCTTTCTTGAGCCCTTCTTTGCTACAGGGACTTATCCCATGGGACTCTTCCAAGCAGATTCCTGAAGTGGCCAAGTCTGCTCTCCTGAAGTTCAGGGAGGTCACTAGCTCTTTATTAGAGTCTCTTGTGTGATCTCAAAACTCTTTCCTTTTTGATACCTCTACTCTCCATCTCATTTGAGTACTGTTCCTTGATTATAAGAGTTAGTAGAGATAAAAGCACTGTTTTCAAAGGGAAAAGAGTAGAAGATAAATGCTAAATTAAAGAGGTGTGTGGGGTTTTGTGTTCAGTAGCATATTTTAAAAATTTAATATCTGAGGATAGAATTGAACGTACTGAGTAAAAAGCAGGAAGCATGTAATTTAATGGAAATTTCTGTTGTCAGTTTTTGTGGAGTTGCAGTGCCGCTTATTTTATTGTTTCTGTTTCTGTAGAAACCTTTCAGCGATTCAAGACAGAGAAATCTGCTGCTATTCTATTTCCTGTAAAGAGAAGGATAACATTGGTAAGCTTCGTTTTTTTACAGCGTCATTAGTGTATATTTTGTACTTTTGTTCAGATGTTAAAAATGTTAATGAAATTTGAATATCCAACTCCAATATATAACTGAAAATACTTACTTTGTAGGATTTTGTTGCAAATATTGCGTGCATTTTTATCTGTTTTGACATATGTGTAATTTGAAAGTCACTTGTAGAACTATTTAGTTCCATGAGAAGTTAAGAAATGAATTTGACAGGAGCCTTGGAAAAGCACATTTAAGTATTTGAATCCCTCACAAACTTCCAATTCTTAGGTGATACCTAAAAAGTTTCATTAATTGTTTTGCTCCATGCGTGGTTTTACTTTGTAAGTGGATCTTACATGCATGTGGCTGTATGGCAGTGTTCCTCAAACGGAGGGACTAGTGCTTTTGCCCTATCAGAGACTCAAAGAGTGTTTCCTAAAATCAGGACAGGTGAAGGACAGAAAAGGGGATTGAGGTTTAGAAATGCAGTGCTTGATCCTCATTGAATTGGAAGGCTGCAGTGGCAGATCTCAAGAGTTCTGTTGCAACTAGAAGTTGGTAAAAACAGCTTGATTTCTGAAAGGATCCTGGAGAGAATAGGTTTTGATCCTGGTTCATTTATATGGATGGCCTGGAGGAGAAAGGCATGCAAAGAAGGCATGCTAAAATTTGCAATTGGGAAAATAGTGCAAAGAATGATAGCTAATGCAGAGGTATGTTGATCACTTACGTGTGGAAGTCCTGGGACTGGTGATGAAAAAGACTCAAATCCTGATGGAGAATCACTCAAGTATCTTTCAGTGTAACATTACGCCTAGAAAGGCTAACCTGGTTCCTGACTATTTGCCCAAAGAACTAACAGATGGGATCAGACTATATATATCACATGTGATTGGAATTGTGTGGGCATTACTGGAGTGCTTCTATGCTGTCTTTTGAGAAAGACCTTGAGAAACTGAAAAGAGGTTGGTCAAAAAAACCTAGGGAGATCAAAGGACTGGAAAATACCTTTATAGTGCAAAACTAGAATGAAAATGTTTTTAGCTTATTAATAATGAAAATACTAGGCTGTTAAGAAGACTGACAGCTGTCTTCTGCTGCATTTTTGATTGATGTTGTTGCAGTTGAGTGAGATCATAGTGCAAATTGCAGCCTAATGGATCTCATCAGGAAGTGTAGGTGCAAGGCTGCCAGTTTCTGTCCCCTGAGAAACTGTGGAAGATGAGTATATAGTTATTAGCTTTGGTTTAGTTTCTGTGAGATGCTTCTCTCTGCAGTCTTGGTGCCTAAGCTGGTCTGACAGAATATTCATGGAATGCTGTCTGGAATTTAAGACAGATGTGGCAACAAATTTAAATTTGGGGGCTAGAGCTGTTGCTTTCCCCTGACATTCTTCCTCTCTCTCTGACAGATGTTACTGCTTTGAGGCAAAACCATCTAATCTGCTCATGAATCAGTCTGTGAACTGCTGCAGTTTTCAGCCCAATGCATTAGATTGTATCAGGAGGGTTACCAGTTTCAGCTATCAAATTTGAGTCCAGTGTTGCATGTCTTTCAGAGACCTTGGACTCCTAAAACCTGCCTAAATGGCTTCTTAATGCTTTGTCAGATGTTAGTGCGTCACTTCTGGTTGTGTATTTCTGCTTTTGTTCCCACACTGCATTTCATTCTAGTCTGCATTTTACCATTCATTTTATGGTAATTTTAAATCTTTGCTTTTCCAACAGTTCTTCATCTGTAAGTTAGAGAACTTGATGTCAGTCATCATATTTCAAGAATACAAAATGCAAATAATTTAAAAACAAACAACATTAAAAAACCCTTGCCTGGAGTTCTAAATACTGAATTTTTAATGAGGTGTAAATGAGAACCTGTGGTTTCTGGGCTTTTGTTTGTATTAACCTGCTGGTGTTCTGTTGTCCTTTTACATTCAGCAAACAGGCTGTTGAGTTTTTGTTTTATCTGTCCTGGCAGACATAACACTACAGTGGCTTATTCAGCACTCCAAATCAAGACACTGTTGAAGAAACCTTTTCCTGAGGATAGCTCCCAATCACTTTGACTCCTATCAGCTACACACAACTGAAAAGATGAAGAATACAACTGTGTATTACCAGGACTCACCGTGGTCGTATTTGTTAACACAAGTAAAACTGAGTTATAGCTTGTCTCTCTATTTTGGTTCCTTTTATTGTTATTATTTTTTTTTTTAATCCAGATATTTGTCTGTCTAGGTGAAACTCCTGAATGCCTTAATACAAGACTGAAAGAAATCAGTACTTTTCGGGGCTGAAATGTTTTAAGTTTATGCATGTGAATTATCAAATACTTAGTAATTTTTTCTAATTTGAAACTGAATAAACTGCACAGTGGAAACAGATATGACTGTTTTTTTTTAACACATCGTATAATTATTCATACACATTTTCCCTGCAAACATCTGTAGTTAAGTATCAATAATCGATTAAAACCACTATTAAAAATATCTTATTCATACAAAATGCTGTTAATCAGAGCACTTTCAAATACTTTCATTGGTAAGAAGTTATTTCCATTGTTGGGTGTCTGTAGTTATGTAATTTTTCTAGTTCATAATGTAAATTATTTATATGAACATTTTTGGGGAATTGACACATAAACTAGACTATTTTATTCTCCTCTGTTGGGATAGGAAAGAGTCTAGAGTTGCAGTGGATATTTTTCTCTCCTAAACACAGAACAAAATAGAGAGCAGATCATAGAATCATAGAATGGTTAGGAGGAAAGGACCTTAAGATCATCTAGTTCCAACCCCCTGCCATGGGCAGGGACACCTCACACTAAACCGTGTCACCCAAGGTTCTGTCCAGCCTGGCCTTCAGCACTGCCAGGGATGGACCATTCACAGCTTCCTTGGGCAACCCATTCCAGTGCCTCACCACCCTTACAGTGAAGAACTTCTCCTTATCTTGAACCTAAACATGAGTTCATATGCATCTTCTCTGAAATTGTTACCCCTCCAAAATTAATGGATTTCCTAAGCATTTTTATTGTGATTTAAATGATTTTCACAGTGCTTCTGGACTACTACTTCCATTCCTCAACTGTAGAATTTTTGAGCACGCACCATAGTATAGCTGGGCTCTGAAGTAGGATTAGTTATTTTGAAACAGATTAAAGGAGTAATGCACTTTTAAAATTTTGATGCTTTGCTGATATCTTACAGATAACTGCTTCCAAGTGCTTCACTTAGAAGCGCTGTGATGGGAATTCTGTAAGCTTGGAAATTCCGTTAACTACAGAAGGTTCATGTCAAGGAATAGTAGAGAAAACTTGCATAGGATAGATGCTCAGTGGCCAGCTGTTTCAAGGACACTTTCAGATCTGGGAGGGAGAAGTTCTGGGATGCTGGATATGGTAAATCAGGTGATTGCTACAGTATTCAAAAGGGTATAATTTATGCAATTCTTACACTTATGTACATGAACTGTAAAACTAGCAACATTTTTTGTTGTGTCTAAGGATGCTTTTAGGTTAGTGGCTCTGATAAGCTGCTTAAAACACGTACTGCACAAATACGATACAAAGTCTTTCTTGAGTGTCACAGGAATGTTACTGCAAGCATGGTAGTCAGGTAGCACTTGTTCAGAAATGTTTGCAGGATTGTCTACAGAAGTCTGGCCACAAATTTTCTATGGTTACGTGAAAATAATTTGACTGTGCTGAGTGCTCAGTAAATAATTAAATAGTGGATGTTCCAGAAATGGGATGTTGGAAATGACCTTCCAGAATCTGCCGTGCAATTCATATAGAGGTATTTTGTATGCTGAAAATCCAGCATTAGTTGGCTAAGGTGATGAATTTTGAATGCGCTTGTTGCTCATGGACTTCTGAAATAGTAGGCCTGTTGCAAAATGCAGTGGAATTGCAAGCATTATGCATACAACAGAAGAGCCATTTCTATACCAGTGGTCTCAATACTCTTCCTGTAGTTGTGCTTTTTGACGGTGGTGCCTCACTCTTCCAACCTACTGCCCTGGCATGCAAGGCCATGCTTCTGGCATAGGAGCTCCATAGCAAATCTTACTGCATCAGTCCTGGATCCGAACCATTCTTGCCCCTTTGCTGCAGAATGTTTGTGGGAGTGGACACAACCTGTTTGCAGATTGATTCGAACCAGACAGTTTTCCAAGGCTGCTTTGATAAGAAAAGCGGTGCTAGCTCCTAGCCTTCTCTTGCTTTGCTCACTGTAGTGTTTCCTTGGGGGATGACCAGAGAAGTTAACTTCCTGCATGTAGTATGCACATCACCAAGTACCAAAGCAAGCTAAAGACAACCTGTGGAGGGAGGACGTTAGGTTCAAGGTTGGCTGAATGAACCTCTGAATAAGATGTGGGAATGAGCAATTTTGTTATTACAATTATACAGCATATGCTGATGTGTTTTTCTCATTTCTCCTACTGTGTGACCTTGTATCTGAACCTAAGGCGAATCAGCATAGGCACTGGCCTCACTGCTCCCGTTTGAAACAGCCTGACTGTGCTTCAGCGTCTTGCCCTCAAGTAATTTTTCAAAATGGGCATAGCTGAAGATGAGTGTTTACTGTCACACTCTGTAGCATTGTGGGAAAGATTAATTGTAGCTGACTGACAGCTCTGACATCGTATTTCTGAAACTATATGGCCATGAACTGTTAGAGGGATCTAGACTGCTGGAGACAGTATTGCAGCAACGTTGTTTGGAGAGGTCACAGGTTTTCTCTGTGAAGGAGCCTCTGTGCAGGGAGTCTTTTCTTGCTCAGACAGCAGCACATAATGCAGCGCCTTGCATTGATCCACATCAGGTGTGTTTCAGAAGCAGGGAGGACCTGGAGATAGGTGGAGTGGCTGCACTGTGACTGCTTTCTGCTTCTCAGCACTCCTGAGAAGCTGACTGCAAGGCAGAGCAGTAGAGGCTGCTCTGGCTTTGCCTGGGAGGTGGTCAGTGCCCTGCTGTGCTCAGAGGTCCTGGTCCCCAGGCATGCATGCATCGTGGTCATCTGGCCTACATGCACAACATCCTCCAGGCTGTGGGAAAGAGCAGTGTTGGGGGATGTGGGCGGCTGAGGAGCTAGGGCTAACCTTCAGTCCAGGCACTGCTCGGAGCTCCAGACACCACAGCATCAAGACCCCTAAAATAGCACAAGTGCAACAGTGATACAGACTTGTTTTCCTTCCCTTTTTCTCTACTCCAAGAGTAGGAACAGCTGAGCTGCCACCCGGGGCCATACAGAACCAGCAAGTGCTGACCATCTGTTTTACTTGCAGCACATTTTATTATTATTTTTTGCTGCCAGCCATGTATTTTCCCCATTTTTTTCTCCATTTGCATTGTGTATTGTAGAAAGAAATCACAAACATAAAATTTTAGTTAAATGATACAAAAAACCCAAAGTCCAATTTTTTATCAAATGTGCTATACAACTTTCTACATTTATTGCAGAGAGCACTGACGCATATGTAATTTGTTCCTGGGTAAGCTTTTTCGTAAACGCAGGTCACCTGAGCAGCATACAAAGTGGAATGTCTGCTCTGTGCTTTAGGACAGGGTGTATGTACTGGCTCTCAGGAGACTTTCGGGCAGAATGATGGAGTATACACAAGAATTATCTATAGAGACCCCAAAATTTTACAGGTTGTGAAGCAGAACAGGCCGTACCCTTGGCTGACATCTCCAGCAAGGCCCTTCTGCCACTTGATATGACACAGTCTGGTCTGTGGCATGCACACTATGATCCTGCAAAGGCCTGCATAGCAAACTGCCTAGTTCAGGCCACATCATCATAGCTTAAAAGGGACCTGAAGGTCCTGGTGGACAAGAAGCTTGGTATGAATGAGCAGTGTGCTGCTGCAGCAAAGGCCAACAGGATGCTGAGTGACATCAAGGGCATCGCCAACAGAAATAAAGATGTCATTATCCCACTCTACTCAGTGCTTGTCAGGCCACACCTGGAATGCTGTGCCCAGTTTTGGTTCCCACTGTACAAAAAATATATGGGCAGGCTGGAGAGGGTCCAGAGAAGGGCCACAGAGATGATTCAAGGACTGGAAAGCCTCTGGAATAGGTTGCCCAGGGAAGTTGTGAATGCTTCATCCCTGGTGGTGTTCAAAGCCAGGTTGGACAGAGCCTTGGGTGATATGGTTTAGTGGGAGGTATCCGTGCCCATGGCAGGGATAGTTCCAACTGGAACTAGATGATCTTAAGGTCCTTTCCAACCCCAACCATTCTATGATTCTATGATTCTATGAATAGGCTTGGTTCATACTAGAGAAAAGAAGACTCAGGGGAGACCTTATTGCCACGTTCCAGCATTTAAAGGGCGGCTACAGAGAAGGTGGAGATTCCCTTTTTATAAGAAGACACATGGAAAAGACTAGGGGTGATGGGTACAAAGTTACTCCTGGGGCAATTCTGGTTGGAGACAAGAGGAAAACTTTTCACAATGAGAACAATCAGCCACTGGAATAATCTCTGCATGGAAATGGTGGTTCCCTAACATCGGGCACTTTTATGATTCAGCTAGACAGGGTGCTTGGCCATTTTGTATAGACCATGCTTTTGCCAGGAAAAGTTCGACCAGATGTTCATTGAGGTCCCTTCCAACCTTGTATTCTATGCTTATGAAAGGGTAGTGGGATATGGATGAAAGGTTGATTTCTAGCTATTACTTTTGTGCCCCATGGTTTCCAGACCAGTCCATGCCTTGGAGTCAGTATGAGGCAGTCCATAGAGCATGTCAGTGCAGCACTTCTTCCTATGGGTTTGTCTTACTCAAACGCCTTCAAAAAGTCGACACATTTATACTTTTGCCTTCAAAGATCCTGGGGTACACTGACAGGAGCTGTGGTATCTCCGCATTTTATTTTTGTGCTTGGGACCTAAGACACTAACAGACTCTCTTATGGGGAGTGCCTACAAACCTGTCCAAGAGCCCAAGGTCACCAGCATGGAGTGATGCAGGACAGCGTACTGAAAGTGAAGAAGTGTGAGGAGAGCTGTCCTTATATCCTCCTCACTTACGGAGAAGGATGGTTTTAAGATCTGTGGGGCAATAAATGAGAACAATATCATATGTCACCTTCTCTTAGAACTCAGGCAAGTGACCTCACATTTGCCCATTCTGGCTTCAGCCCTTGTCAGGAGCTGTTTGCAGTGCTGCCAGGATCCATTTCACATGTCTTGGTTTGTGGTATACCGGCAGAGACATTACTTTTACCAACCCCTAGTTCTGATAGAACTATTGATCTGCCTCATGGCATGACCTGCACCACTTTTGCCCTCTCCCAGAACGTGGCCATTATGCTGGAAAGGTCGTCACATGAGAATCTTGCAGATATATCTACCATAGAATAATGTGAAGACTGGGCAGGCAACAAATGCTGTTTTAACAGCACTGTTGTGTCACAACAAACTCAGGATGGATGGACAGGAGCAACACAGCTGACCCATGACATAAACTGATGATTATGGATGTTCTCAGCCTGAACATAGAGCACTTCTTCATCAGTTTTGCTTTGGTCAGCATGGTTAGTTGAGTGAGAAAGTACATTACAAGAGCTATCCTTGCAATATAAGCACTTGAAAGCTGAGTGTTCAAATGTTCCTTAGAAAGTAGACTTTCCGTGGAGAAAGAGTCTCATAAATCAGCCTCAGGGTGTGGATAAGTGAGGTGTGAGGTAGGTGCAAGGCAGCAGGCAGAATGTTTGAGGTGAAGCAGTGTCTTGCACTGAATCCCATCTCCCGAGTTCCTCTAAAAAGGGGCATAAAGGCATTCCTGATGACCCAAACTGTTCTGCCCTCTTTTTCTAGTATGGTCTGAAGCAGCACTTCTGTGGGGGTTGTTCATGATCATGGTCTTTGGAGCCAGTGCCCAGCATGTCAGCAGCTTTGGCTTGAAGGAGAACAGTGGCTCTGGCAAATGCTGCCTCTTTTGCCTTTCCAGGTGTGGATGCCAAGCTGGTCTTTGCTGGTTGGAGAGGAAGGGAAGAAAGCTCATGCCACCACAGTCATATGGCAGCTAGGAGGACAGGGGCCAGCTGGCCCTCCAAGGCTCAATGCTTTGCCAAGACTGAATGATTTTCAAGCCATCAATGCTTTTTCAAGCCTCGATGGCTTGAAAAGGCAAAAAGGGAGGAGATGTGCAGCTCACAGCTGCCATCTCTTCACTTGGGAGGGGGGGGAGCAGGACAAGGAAGCCCCCACTTATATTTCCCTCTGGCCCCATGGAAAGCTGGGTGCCAGGCTCTCTGTGGCATGGTCTGGTTGTTGTCCTTGCAGGCACCTGTTGCTGGATGGGAGCGCACTTGGGGTAATGAAGGAAGGGGCTGGGATTACTGCTTGTGCCCAAGAGATTTTGAAGAAACACAGCTTTTAAGAGAGGGGCAGGCAGTTCTGGCCATCCAGTGGTGCAGCCTCTGCCCTGCTGCTGCTGGGTGTGACTGGTGGCCTTGGCCCCTCTGGAGGAGGCTGTGTCTGCTTCAGCATTTGAATTCACTTTGAGAAAACCATTGAGAAGGATTGGCCCCCTCCGTGTAGATTTTCTCAGTGTGGACAAGGTATGGGGCCTCATAGCAGCTCAAGTATTTCTGGGCACTTAAGCCCTTGATTGAGGACTGCTGCTCGGGGTGATTCTGCTTTTCACAGGCTTTTCACGTGGTGCCCAGCATGCCACCTCCCTCATGGGAGGGAGTCAAAGCTCTGCACTCAGGAATTGTAGGAAGAGGGAGGTGATTTGTCTGTCATCTCCATAAACCTAATCCTTGCTGGTGACAACTCATCCCTGGGGCCCACAGATAGGCATTTACAAAATGTTTTTGTTTTATGACTGAGTGGACCAGATTGCTCCTAGTGCATATAATTTTGCAAAATGGTCCCAAGGAGAGTAGCTCATCTGCCTTCCAGTTTCATAAATTGAAGCACTATGATACACCTATGTAGACAGTGCACTTTTTCGGGAACAAGGTATTTACGGATAAGTGCACTTAAAGCAAGTGAGTTTGTTAAGCAGCATTGCTCATTGTTATCTAGAGATTGCATGGCAACTGTTGTCACTGAAGTAGAAAAGAGTCAATACATTTCCTTAATTCATTCTCCAGTGTAAAAGCATGCACACGCTCTGCTGGTGTTTAAAGTTATTTACCAATTAAAGGACAAGGAATGCAAGTTTGCAGCATGACGCTTGATTTGAAGACTGACATATTGGACTTGTTACAGAGATTCAAGAATAGAAGACCTTCCATGCTTTGAATCAGATTGTCTCTCCAATGTTGATAGCATTGCAAGTAATTCCTAAACAAGGTGATCCCCCTCATATGCTATGGACATGTTGTCCTCTAGTCTGAAATAGAAACCAGAGTGCATGCCAAGGCAGTCATAGAATAGTTAGGGTTGGGAAGGACCTTAAGATCATCTAGTTCCAACCCCCCTGCCATGGGCAGGGACGCCTCCCACTAAACCATTCATCAGGACCATTTCTGCAGCATCTTGTACCTTCCTTCATCTATCATCTTCTCCCCCAAGTTTATGGCAGTAGAATTTGAGTCTTTGAAAACACTTGTATAGCTGCATTTTGGTTTTAGCAGATGTGGTGAAGCCTGGTGGAGAGATACTGTATGTCAGCTTTTCTTCCCCATTTTACTTGCATATGGATACAGAAATCCTGAGGATTAGTAGATTTCACATAGAGTAAAGAGCTGCTTCTGTAACTAGAAATACAACTTTCTAATAAAGAGGTGACCTGATGCCTCTGCAGTTCAGAAGACAGCATAGACGGGTGTATATTAAAGCATGAAATGGCAGAATGTATATCAATTGTAGATGAAAAGGATTTCTTGACAAGTGTTGGACAATATGTAAGTGTATTCTTCAAGAAAGAGCTAAAATGATACCTTTAGGAAAGCAGCCACTCATTTTCGGTCTCTAGAGAGCGATAAACTGGGTTTTATAGACTTCACGCTTTACCTTTTTTGAAAGGCATTTAAACCAAACACACACACACACATCAGGTTTTGATTCATGCACAACCCCAAACACACATGCAGCTACTTTGATTTGATGTAGAAGTGTACATCCATGTACTTTACATTCAGTTGTATATGCAGATGGCTAGTTGGCTACCTTCTTATTTGAATAAGATAAAAAATAATGACATTTTTAGAAGGTTATGTCATCAGTCACAGGAAAGAAAGAACTCAAAGAAAGAGCTCAACGTGACCTCTCTTCTGTAGAGATTAGTGAGGACGAAGTGCAAGTATTTTGCTGTACTCATGCTGCGTGGATGTCTTTAAGTATTCCACAAAGAACTTATCAAGATGGTCCAAGTAAATGTCAATATTTGTTATACATTGTGCTGCAAAATTCAGCTTCTGGATCAGATTAAGAGCCTCTGATACCATGCCACAGCCTTCAGTATGTGCCATCTTGGAGATAAGTTCCATTCCTCAGCACTCCAAAGCTCAGCCTCCAAATCATCACTCTGCCCATTTCCTTAGTGTTTGGTATGCAGCAGATGGAAGATGCCTTGAGAACCCTGGGGCTGAATGTTAATCTGAATACTGCCATGTTGAAGCACATTTCATGCTTCTGCAACCTCAGCTTCCACACTGAGTGAAAGAAAAGTTTAATGATGCATCTGTTTATCAGCCACTTTGTTCTCTTGTGCTATACAGAAAACTCCACTGCTTTGCTGGAGGACCTCCTGAGGTGTGGAGAAATGACTTGGTCAAAAAATAAGTTTTCCTTGACATACGAAACTGTATCATCTTTGAGAAAGGTGAATTACTGGCACTGTAAAGCAAGTCTGCCATAAAATGAAATGGAAGAAAATATTTTTTCATTATAAACTACTCAGGAGGGCTGTCTTTTATTTCAAGGACCTGAGAGCTTGATTTTGTTAGTTTTGCTTCCAAGGAAGTCAGATATTCCAGGCAGCAAACTTTTTAACCTTTTTATTACCTCAGGGCTAATCTCTTTGACTCCACACAGTTGTCCCTGCACTCTGAAATTATCTATGTTTATAGCCCAACCTTGTACTGTATTTCTGCAACCTTATGAATTGTGAGTTTCAACCTTAGGTTTTAGCAGCTGCCTCTTTTGTAAATGAACTAAATGAAAAAGAAATGGATAGAACATAAAATAGGGATACTTTTTTGGTTAATATTGTGATTCCTTAACATGTGCCTAACACCCAGAAGCACTTCGTGTTTTGCCTACAACCATCAGCAAATGCACGTGACCCCCACTGTAATGTCCCTTGTCCCTGCCCTCCCTTTAATCCTGATCCATAAGCTCTTGGTTGACTCCTCATCCATCCCCAGGCAGAACTCTCTGCACTCCAGCTGGTGACTGACATAAAGGGTGACACCTTTCCTCATCTCTCTGTCTTGTCCTTCCTAGAGAGCCTGTGTCCTTCTATTGCAACACTCCAGTTGCAGGATCCATCACATTTGAGAAATGAGATTCAGAAGTCACATGTAAGAAGTCTGAGAATCAGGCATTCTCAGTTTACTGAAGCTGTAAACTAATGAATCAATGTCTTTAAAACAAGAGATGAAAGATGAGGGAACAGCAAGAGAGATTTTCATACTGTACAGAACAGAATGTATCGGTAATTGTAGTGGATAGTGTTAATTACTTTTAATTCTTGTACTTTAAGTCTTTAACAGAAGATTTTTAATGGACACTATAAAATCTTTGCCATTAGTTTTTAATGCAATAAAATTCAATGTCTGATGCCAAGCTATCATAAATCAGTGAAATGCCATAGAGGTCAGCAGAGTCACAGATACACTGTTTGAACTTCAAGTCCCTTATTTTGCATCAAGTGCATCCAATCTGCTCTCTTGGACAGTGTAAACAGACGAACATGCTGTGTAAAACCTGAAATGTGGGAATGTCACCTTTTGGGGAGGAGAATTGGAGGTCATCATTGATGGCTGAAGTTTGCTGGTCCAGGGGCTAATGAAAACTGACAGATTACTCCTCGGGAAAAAAAATATCTCCTCACAAAAATAGCAACCATGCAAATTAATATGATACACAAAGAGGGTGAAGATTTGAAGATTTATGTGTCTGTTTCCCTCATCCCTTTCATATGACTTCCTTTTTTTTGGTACTGCTCCCTAATGATGCTTATTTGTCTGCTCCACTTGCCACAGCCTGAGCTTTCCTCCCATGCCAGTCCTGTGTGCATGGCCCCACAGGTGTTGGGGCACACAGGGCTGAAACTTCCTGGCCCCTCATTCTTGATCCCCACTTTCATCTTTCTTTTTACTGTCCTTGTCTATCATCTGTGCTCTGCTGCATCTCAAAACAAGATTCAGGCTTCTTAGAATAAAGTCTCTGGCTTTCCATTTAGAGTGCAAGATGCTAGCATTTTTTAATATTGGGAGATGATAAATATGCCATGGAAAACGTCTTTTCTGCACTTAACTGGAGAGTAATTAATCCTAGAGCTTTTTCCTTCTCCTTGGGAATGGTACTATCAGCTACTTCCTGAGGATGAGAGGCAATTGGCAACAGGCAGTCTACTAGATGAAGTGAGATGGATGGTGTATTTCTCTGAAGATATTGATATTGATCAGGGACTGTTTGAAAAAAAGAATAAAGCAGAAGGGAGGGAAAGGCAGGAGAAATGAGGAAAACCAGGCCCTTGCCCCCTTGTCCCTCAATGACAGGGTTCAGAGATAGCTCACCTTGAATGTTCCAGAATTGAGTGGTCTCAATCTAAAGCAGCAAGAACATACATAAAAAAATACACATGTAGGTTCACACACACATACACACACACACATATATATATATATATCATAGAATCATAGAATAGTTAGGGTTGGAAAGTACCTTAAGATCATCTAGTTCCAACCCCCATGCCATAGTACAATATTGTACTAGCTGATCTTCCTTAGATACAGAGCCAAATTCTCACTTTTTGTCACTATAGAGCAATGTCATTTTGTGCAATTCTTATATGAATACCATATTGATTGATTCAATGTTTACATATTTCTAGGAGGAAGTCTAAAAAATATAGAACCTCTTTAACTAATAGCAGACTATTAGGCCTAATAGTGTATAATTAGAGAGTGTGGCTTATCCCTTCTTCTGCTAAACACTCAATTTGGTTATACTCCAAGGTAATAAAATAGTATGAAATATCTGGGTATAGAATCATAGAATAGTTAGGATTGGAAAGGACCTGAAGGTTATCTAGTTCCAGCCCCCCTGCCATGGGCAGGGACACCTCACACTAACACCGTATCACCCAAGGCTATGTCCAACCTGGCCTTGAACACCATCAGCGATGGAGCATTCACAACTTCCCTGGGCAACCCATTCCAGTGCCTCACC
>JANRGW010035461.1:0-27669 GCA_024733675.1 Psilopsiagon aymara
CATCCTGGGCATGACGTGCTGTGGTATGGAATACCTCTTTGGTCAGTTTGGGTCAGGTGTCCTGTCTCTGCATCCTCATGGCTTCCCCTCCTCCCTGGCAGAGCATGAGACTCCGAAAGTCCTTGGTCAGAGTAAACATAACCAATCACTAACTGAAAACACTGGTGTTATCAGCGCTGTTCCCAGGCCGAAAGTCAAAAACACTGAACACCAGTACACAATAAAAGAAAACATTAGTTTTGTGGCTCACGGGCAATTAGGTACTATACATCTGATCGTTGATTCTGCTCTCCCCTGCTCTTCCCCCAGTGGGACGGGAGGAGAACTGGAAAAAGGTAAAATCAATGGGTTGAGATAAGAGCAGTCCTATAATTGAAATAAAGCAAAATGCAATAAAAATAATTAAAAATAGTAATGAAAAGGGAGATAAGAGAGGGAGAAGGAGAACCAAAGAAAGGCAAGTGATGCACAGTACAGTTGCTCACCACCCACTGACTGATATCCAGCCATGCCCAAGCAGTGATCTGCCTCTCCTGGGCAATTCCTCCTAATTTCTATACTGAGCATGACATTCTGTGGTATGGAATGTCCCTTTGGCTAGTTTGGGCCAGGTGTCCCAGCTTCTTGCAAACCTCATCACTGGCAGAGCAGGGGAAACTGAAAAGTCTCTGACTTAAGGTAACAGGTACTTAGCAACAACTAAAACATTGATGCATTATCATTATTCTCATGCTAAATCCAAAACACAGGAAGAAACTTAACTTACCCCAGATGAAACCAGGACTATTACTCAATCTATAATGCCATATTAATAATTTAAAAGCAAGAGCAAACTTTGTCCCAAATATTTTATAATCTCCATAAAGTGATAAACTAGACTGTAAAAAAAGATAGTAGCATTATGTCAATATGCAGAGAGCGTATCTCAACAGTGTCCTGTGATGTCTCAAAGAATGACCTTGCCTCATGCTCCTGAGTCAATAAAGATGGCAACAGCACAGTAGGCATGAGACTGAACCCTAATGTCAAATCAATAATCACTATGCTGGGTCAACGCCCTGCATCAATCCACAATAGTTCTGCATTATGATGTTGCAACTACTTGCACAATCCTGCAAAGTCACCTTGCATCAGTTCAGTGGTACTATGCCATGGTGTTGCATGAATATACAGAGGCACTTTCCTGCGACAGCAAATGAGTATAGGAGGATGCTAAATTTTGACATGACCATCACAACATCACCATGCATGGTATTAATGTCGATGAGTAGTGACTCATGTCACAAGGACACTTAATTTTCTCTTTGCATTACAAGTTCAGGTGAGTATGAGTCACAACTAGGCAAAATTTTGCTAAAACCATCAAAGGCACCCTTTACCCAAGACTGTCCTTCCACATTTTCACTCCAACCTGCATGGACAGCAGACACTTTGTTCTAGTACACTTTTTATCTGCTTAGCCATTTGTCTGAATATGATTGACCTCACTACAACCCATGGAGAGTAACAAAATTCAAAAGGAAACCACTGTGACAGGGAAATGGCCCAAATATGCTGAGCCTAGCTTTTTTCCTGGCAAAACAGATTCAAAGCACAACACATCAAGACACAGAAGGAAGCGGGCACCTAATGACTGCTGTTGAAGGAGGAGAACAAAAAGATGGCAATTATTTTAACCATCTTCATAAGATGTGGCAATAATGTTTCTTATAATTGCAAAGAAAGGCTGAAATGTCAATAGTTCCAAATAGCCTTTCCTTCTGAATGGAGCCTGAATCATCTCTTCATTTAGACTACTGAAGTATCAACTACTTCCCATTAAAATATAGTTGCGTCAGCCTGCTTTGGTTGTACTCAGCTTAGATAGAAGTTGAGAGTGCTAATCACAGTAAATTCACATCACCTTCCTGGGGTGAATTTGTTTCAATTTCTTGCTAGTATTTCCCCCATTTATGTTTCCTTATATTTCCCTATTATTGCTACAGCAATGGTTATTGTTGAAGTAGGTATTTCTGATCTCCATTCCATGGGGTTTTATCTTTAGGCATTTTATCTTTTTTATCGGTATAAATAAACTTTTGTTTATTTCCGTATTTTTTAAAACCAACCCTGTTGTTATTTTATTTATATTTTATAATTTTATTTTATATTTTTTTGTTTATTTATACAAATAAAATAACAACAGGGTTGGTTTTAAAAAATACGGAAACAGCCCAGTAAGACTAAATGACAAATGGCACAGCAATTACTAGTTCTTTTGTCCTTGTTTTCAGTGGCACCAAGTGAGCAATAACACAAGTTGCCAGTAATCTTGTGCTCCTCTGCCTCCACTCTGTGCATGCACACACTAAGTAGGAACAGAGCTGTTCCCTAAAATCTCAAATTTTGAAGCTGTCATGGAAGCTAGTCATAGGTTTGGAGGAATACACAGCAGACGAATAAAACTGTGAAGTAAGGAAAACTGTAACTGCGCAATACTCTGCCTCAGGCTGGACACAGGATCTTCATCGAGAGGTTTCTGCACAGCGTAAGTGCTCCAGTCCCTCTCATATCACATACAAGGCTTTTCCATAAAGGATTCCGGGATCAGTAAATAGTCTGCCTTTTGTCATTTACACAACTGCTGTGGCATTACAGGTGGACTTACCCAAAAAGCTGATATAATACAAGTGCATGTAATGAGGCTGGCAGTGAATTTTAAACAGAGCTTGTCTCAGTCTCCCAGTACTGTGCGTAACCTGTTCTGGAGTTCCCAGGACATCACTTCATATTTCATTTTGACAGTTCAGTTTATCCTACTCTGAGTGCTTGACCTGAAAATGTAGACATGTTTCAGATGAAACAGAAGGTTAATTACAAAGGCTGAAGCTGCTAATGAAGGCTATCAATTATTAATCTGTTGGTCCACTCTTCTCTTTTCCCACATCCAAAAGTGTTTATAAGCCAGTGACAGGTTTGTAGGGCTGATGACTTCTCTTAGCAACTGTCTTACTCTGGTTGTATAATTAGACCTCACAAGCAAAGTAGGAAAACATCTAACAAATTTTCAGACAGGAGACTTCTGACGAAAAATTCAAGGTGATACAAGACAAGATGAAACAATTTCCCACGTCCAAAACCTTCCTGACCACTGTACTGCTGTCAGCTCTGGTCTTGCATCTGGGCCACAGCCTTGCTAGCAACAAAGCACTGAATGAGGCAGAGAAGGGTTTTATGTACAGTTTGTATTTTTATAAAGAAAAGTTACAGCAACACCTGATAAATTCTAAAGCAAATATATCCATCAAAGCAATATAAGTATCCTATGACATAAAAGACCAGCCAGGTGTTTGCATAGACAGGTATTTTCAAATAATTATAGCCAACCTTGAAAGGCATCAGAATATTAACAGGGGAGTTTTCAGGAAAGGAAAGCAGAGCTCCTATTAATTGTCCTCATATATGAGAAATTCATTTCCCTTGCAAAAGAAATCCATCATTGAAGAAAAATATTTAATTAAGAAATGTTAATAGAAACATGCTTTTTCAACAATTTATATTAAGATTTTATTACCACGTTAAAGATGAAAGCCTACTCAGTTATGAAACCATCACTTATACAAAGTGGTAAAAGCATCATCATTTGTTAACTGCAGAGTAAGGGAAAAAGATTTGGGAAATGCAATGCAGAATCTGTCTTGAGAGGAAACTATGATTATCTTGGTCTTTTCCTACTCCAGCATTCTTCATTACTACTAGATGCACAGTAATTTTCAGTTGCCATTTTTCAGAACTTCAAGATACTTTTCATCTTATTTGTGCAGCGTTATAGACAAAATTTAGCTTCTGACTTGATTATAAGTTTGCTACACAACATCACATACTGTCGTAGCCATTTTCCATTAAATCAGTGTACAGTATTATCACAAATTGGTACAATGACAACACAGCCTTCCCCCCTCATCACCTCCTCCACCTCCTTGGAGTCATTAGAAAAAATAAAATCTAAGCCTACCTAATCAAAAAACCCTATTGACGGGCATTATTAAGCTTTCTACGTCAAAAAATCACTGTTCCTTTTTGCATCAGAAATCTAGAGAACAAACTCTAATGATACTCTGAACATTATAATCTCTGCTTTTATCCTCAGGAGACAGCTTTCCCTGACATGATTGCTTCATTGTTCAGTGTAGACTGTAGACCACTGTCCAAGGCAAAGGCTTAGAGGAATTTTACAGAAGATACCCAAACATCATTATAATCTTAAAATCCTTTTTATCCCACAGTCCATTTAGAAAAGTATATGCAAGCAGTAACTTATTCAGCTGATATCTGGCACCATTTTATACCTTAATTTTTTTTTTTGTAAGTCCTGGATCATTTTAAATATTAACTTGCACTTTTCTTGTCAGATCTTTGAGAAATGCCCATTTCAACTTTGTTCCAAATGGACCATACTGTCCCCTCACCCCCATATCTTGAAGACTAGGATTCTTTCTTCTATTAAAATTCATACTTTCCCTCAGTTTGGCAACCCCTTCAATGATGCCATGTGTCATGTCAATGAACTCCCAGGGTCTTAAGTAATCCCCCAGCACTCCAAACATGAGGCCAAAAACTTGACAATATAGTTGAACGCACAGTTCTAGGAAGATCACACTATGTTCAGAAGCATGGGTTAAAATGACATGGTATGTTTCTTCATGCTGGTCTTATGCATGCTTAGGTAACTTTGTCAGACAGAAGTAAAGGACATAAGAAAGACTGAAATCCAACAACAAAAACTACCAGGGTTGTTAGTGAGACTTTGTCATCACAAACCTTCAGACCTAATATTGATCTTGGGTAAAATTCTCAAAAGAATTGTCTGTTTCTCTCAAGAATAATCAAAGCACTTTCAAAAAAGTCAGACAACAGAATTGTTTATATTAGCACAATAAAGCACACTTTTACCTTCAAACAGTAGTCCTTCCACACTTTGAAAATTAATTCTGGGTCCTGCAAGGGTTTCTGGATTGTTTTAAACCACTAAATGAGTATAGTTATATTCTGTAGCTTTGTCCTAAATTCACCTAAAATCCCAAAATCAGTTTGCTGTTGACACTTATAACCACACATTTCCAAGTACTTCATCCATACCCTATTAACAAACAGCTCTGACATGAGATTGGAGGCAGGACACAGAGTTCATAAGCAGTAGTGCAGTGATGAACCTTTAAGGGCTAAAGTTACTGCCTAAGGCTGCCAATTTTAGCTGTCTTGACCTATTTCCATCCTCATTTTATAAGAAAATGCTTTTAGATTGAAGGCACTTTTCTGCATCAAATTTAGCCACGCCATACAGGACAGGCTCAGATATACCACCAGAAGAACAAAAGGAGCTTCATCCTCCCATTTACACAAAGGTGCATTCCTAATGCTTGATGGTGGCTTTGACCTGGCTTGGCAGACAAACTCCCACCCAGCTTTCTAGCTTGTCATCCCTTCTGCTAAAGAGAACAGGAGCAAGGAGGCTCATGGGTGAAGATGAATACAGGGACATCACTTACCAATTACTGTTGCTGGCATAACAGACGCAGGGAAGCAAATTTACTACCAGTTAATAGATATTTATTTATTTACTGATTTGGTTAGCAGGAAACAAAAAGACAAACATTAAATCAGAGGGAAAACTCATCTCCTCCCCCTTTCAAAGGCTCAACTTCACTCCATTGCAGGCTCCTCTTTTCCCCCCTTGCTGTCACCACAAGTTACACTTGATCCCCTCAGTGAGGCAACAAATGTCCAAGGGCTGGAAAGGCCAGGTACAGTCAGTGAGTGCACAGCAGTTTCTCCCTGCTGCTCCTTCTTCTTTTCCTCTGCTCCACTGGGGGCTTTTGACAGGCTACTTCCTTTAGGAACATCCATCTGCTCTGGAACTGGATTTTCCACTGTCTGCAGTAGGCATCTGCTCAGCCATAGAGCACTTCTTCATTCTCTCACCTTGGTGTTACCTCTGCTGTGTTGCCTCTTTCCCCTCTCCCTCCTCTTGTTGGCATTTTTCTGCCCTTTCTTGACTATGCTTTCACCAACACCATTGGCTTGGCTGATGGGCTCAGCTGTGTCCTGTGGTGGGTCCATTTTGGAGGCAGTTGAGAGTGGCATGAGGCAGCCCCTGGTCTCATTCTACAGAGGCCACCCTGCAGCAGCCACCTTGCCATTTATACCAACTACTTGGTTTTACATATATAATGAAATCAGATGTCTGCACAGCCCCCTCTTGCTTCTCCCAGTGGCATTTAAACAAGCTGCACTCACATCTGTGGACACACCACATTAGCAGCTCATTACTTTTGCAGAGATCTGCCCACACATGCTACAATTTATAATGCTTCCTATCTTTGCTGGACCTAATTTATACAGCCAAGACAGTGCAACGGACCACAGATTCTTTAGTCTTGATAAAGACAGAAAGCAACAATACACCTAGAGAGCACAGTCCTGCAGCTGAACCCATATTTGAACTTATGTCCCATACTTGCCTGTTTTTGGGAACTTATCACCTATTTGCAGAAAGCAGCAAAAATTTATTCTAGTTTCACTACAGTCCAAAACCCATGTAAACGTTAAAAATGAATGACTTCTTAAAAAGCACTGAACAATGCTCGGAAGCTAAAGCTTTAAGCCCTTCGACAAGCTCGAATGCATTCTTCAGACCTAGGCCTGCTTCAGTGATAAGAGTGACCTCCCAACCCCAAACCACTTACTGTATCAGCAGTTCTGGGGGAAAAAAAGCAATGCAGCTCATCTTCCACGGAATAACGTGGCTTTTGACACAGGAGAGCAAATATGAAAGGAAAGAAGCTTCTTACAGAAGCTAAATTACATTTTTTCTTTGGCATCCAAGCAGCAAGCAACTATCCACTGACAATTATCACTGCCAGGCACCACTTTCACAGGTAGCTTCAAATTAGGAACTTCTTTCCATGACTTCTTTCTATCATGAGCCAAATTCTAGCACAGCTCCATGGATGTTAATGAAGGGACTGTGCACTCATAATACCTCTGTGGAAATAAAAATCTGCCTCAACAATAACAACCTTGATATATTTAAAAGTAATTTCAAACCTAGAATTTGCCACTTTTGCTCAAGACAATATTTTATTGAAAGAAGGAAGACACCAGAGTCAGGCATCATGTATATCTCACTGTAGCAACATCAAAAAGGATTATCATCCTTTCGGGCACAATGATGCGTGTCATGTGAAGACCTGGAGTTGTGTGGAGAACAACACTAGAAGGATTATACAATATATAAATGAAGCTGGCAAAAAACCTGATATTCCTCCTTTTTGCCTATTTCTACATTTTTAAAAGCAAAATACTCCTTCTCCGTGCCTCTATAAAGCTCACATTTTCCTAGATATTACTACTTTTCACAGCCGGTTTTGTAATCTAAGGTTTTTGAACAAAAAGAGTTGTAGTCAATGGCTCAATGTCCAGCTGTAAACCAGTAATAAGTGGTGTCCCTCAGGGACTGATGTTGGGACCGGCCTTGTTCAACATCTTTGTTGATGAAATGGACTGTGGGATTGAGTGCGCCCTCATCAAGTTTGCCAATGGCACCAAGCTGCATGGTTCAAATAACCTTTCCTGCCCAATTCTTCAGTACATTGGTATAATACCACCAAGAATACAGAACCCAAAGTGAATCCCTACTTCTTGACACTGCTCCCCCCTCTCCCCAGCTTGCATAGTGTAAATACCTTTCAGTGAGTCCCAAATTTTCTTCCACGTGTTGCTCAACTCATTATACAAGTAAATCCAGTTGCCACTATTGAAAGTCTGCATTAACCGTTCTGTTCTGTTGTGGGTATACATTTACTTCAACCTGCAATGCTGCAGCATGTGCTGCCCACATGAATTATACCAGAAATAACAGATAGTAAGGAATGTTTATAAAAATAATTTTAGTGATGCACCCAAAGACACAGAATGGACCCTTTCCCCTTAAACAAGTGGGAAATGCCTGCAAAGTTAGAGGTCCTCTTTCCTATAGCTAGTTAAAGTAGTATACTAGAAACATGATATGGTTCCTTACAGAACTGATTAATCCCACCACCCCTTTAAGGCTGAGCAGCATCATGCTAAAGAGTTTTACAGGATCCAAAACCTGAAATCCTGTATGCGGTACTGGCTTTCAGAAGAGATTGTCTAAAATTAACAGAATAAGAGAGACATGATAAGATAGCAAAGGCAGCCTGAGTCAGTGTAAGATACTTTTCTTTGTCATGCTTAGTGATTTCTATTAACCAAATTCCAGAAACCATACTCCAGACATCAGTAATTGACAAGAACAAATAATAGGCTAAAAAAGGGGCTGAATGTACTGAAAGTAAATCTGGACAGCCAGGGCTAGTAACAAATGTGATTATCAGGTATAGGCAAAAACATGCTCAGCTGATGCTTTGCACTGGCCCTAATTACACCAGTTATACAAGCCAGTCAGTTTCTTTCTATAGGATGCAAATTGCTCAAACAATGCAGCAGGAATTTAAATGTAGCAGAAAAAAAGGTATGCCAAGATATTTATGAGAGTTTTCACACTACATAAGTTTTAATTCAGCTGTATTTCGGGCTATGTGTTTGCAGTCTCCCCCATCACACTTCTTTTACATAAGGAGGTGGAAAAGGAAAATGCCTGTATCACGTACTTAACATTAAAGCCTTTCAAACCAGCAGCAAGCTTTCAGTTCAATCATGCTTTATGTACTGAAAGGTTAACTAATGGGAGAGGCTTATTAGCACAAATAATACCACTTCAGCCCCGATCCTAAACAATACACAAGCTAAGCAAGTTCATGTCCCATCGGCATTTAAATAGAGGAAAAAAAAAAAGCAGGAACAACAACAAAAACCACACCACCTGCTGCTGTAAATTCTGTTCTCAGGTGTCTGAGGAATAGTAGGAGATGTTGGCCACAGCAGCCTCACAAGTGCACTACCCTCCCCCAGCTGTTGGTATTGAACCACTCTCTCAGGATGAGTAAGGAAGCACTCTGAATCCTTGTGATTTAAAAAGATGATGAACATTCAGAGTCATCCAGCTCCAATTTGGGGGAAACAGCTTAGCTACATCACTTAATCTCTGAGGCCTCATGTTCATGTCTAACTTTCAAAGAGATAGTGTGATGTATTGTGACTGTATAACTGTTTTAAAGTTGTAGGCACATATATGTTGTAGGCACTGTTAAGTGTTAAGGAGATGTTTCTGAGTAAGAACTGTGCCTCTTTCTTGAAAACTTATGGTCAGAGAAACTCACAAGAATTCAGATGTTAGAGCTCTACCTGAAGTCCAGCTCATGCACCTTCTCCTCAAAATTGTGTCTGCAGTGTCCTGTCGAAAGAGGAAAGGCAGCATTGCCTTTCATTCCCCATGTAAAAATATGCAGAACTAGTCTTCCATGTTCTTTAGAAGAGCTGATTTTCATCTCAGTCAGCTGCATGACAGTGCTCAAGTTATCTTTTCCCTGCACTGAGTTTATAAATCCTCTAAAATTAAAGTCATAGTGCAAGCAATGTGTAACATCATTTGGATTAGATTAAATTTATAGTTTTCTAGTTAGATTCAGTAATATGTCCCTGCTTAAGACGTTCTTCCTGGAAACTTAATAGAGAAACAATTCATTTCCCTCTAGCTGCTGTAGTACCAAACAGTTGTTAACCTTTGATGAGAAGGTTACATCAGATTCCAAGCAGGGGTAAATTAAACTGACAATTGCCCTTGTTTAATTGCTTTTGAGTCGTACTAAGCATGTCTAAATGTGCAGTGAGTTATTACCGTATGCTGCTTCTGTCCATTAACGTGAAGACCAAGAATTTTATTTTACTTTTTTAATGCAACCATAGAGAAGGTGATAAAGGCTTTAATTACAAACAGATTTAACTTAGAATCTGTTAGCGCAATTTATCCAAGCATGCAAAAGTAAAATGGATTGGTCTGAGTAAGCTTTTAAATTGTTCTTGTAAAGGACAAAATAAATAAATAAATAAATAAATAAATAAATATCTGTATTGCCAATTGTTAGAGTCTATAAATACAGAAGATTTATTTTTTTTTATCTTTCAGAATGAACACTAAAAGCTTCACACTTTTCTTCTTCAGGTCTCAGTTGTTTCAAGAAATGACCTTCACTGGGAATTGTCTGGGTCTCTTTCTCTGATGAGCCAGACAAAACCAAACCAAAACACTGTCATACTACTTCACTCCTTCCCATAAAGTATTAACAAGAAAAAACATTGTGTGTTTTAACCCCAGCCAGCCACTAAGTACCAGCTGAAACCAGGACAAACTATAAGACACAAAATCTAAATTTACTCAGCATGTAAAAAAGTCACAGCATTTCCTCATTTATTCAATCATTGACAAGACCATCACAAAATAAGAAAATCCCAGTTATTAGTTCTGAAATCTGAAGCACTGCAAAACAGTAAATGCAATTCAACACAAGTTTTACTGAAATTATATATAATATGGCCCTATATGACATATTCTACAAAAACATTAGAGACACAGGAGAGAGCAAAATAAATAATAAGCAGTAGTAAACACAGTACTTGTTTACAAGGTGCACAAGACCAAGCAGTAACATAACATTAATTGCCATGCAGGGTATTTGGATACTGTGAGATACTCTGAAATTTGATCATTTAACACCTAACAGCAATTCACGGAACCAAAACAAATCCTAAGACAAACACTGACAAATTAAACAAGTTTCAAGCTTTAGAATGTACTTTAAACAGAAGCTATAAATTTAGAGATCAATCTCTCTCATAAGTAAGCTCAGTGAGATTTTTCCTTCTAATTAAGAGCATGTTTTTTATTTTCGCACTTCTCCCTAAAGTGCTAGGGCCTAACTTTGCAAGGTGTACAACACCAAAATGGTCAGGAGTATATTCTGAAAAAATGCTGTTAATTCTGCCCACCATCCCAGATCGTCATCAACTTAGTAAAAGTCTGTTTTCCTTGATGATGTAGTAAAGCGCTCTTTTAAATCAGCAAAGGTAGTATATTTAGTTACCCAGATCTTTAAGACAGGTTTCACAAAATCACCCATATAATTTCTCATTGATTCTTCTTTCATCTCCTTCGATTCTTAACTTTCACTCTCCATTGCCCAGCTGAACTCTGCTGTTCTGCAAAGCCAAAGTCCTGAGATTATTTTCAGATTTGTGACTCTAATCAGGCTAACCTGTGGGCCAACTGGCAATTTTACCATTCATGCTAACATGCTCCACCAGTTCTTTCTTTCTCATCTTCCTCATCAATCAGATTCACAACCTTCAATAACAACAGCAAAAGACATCAAATATATGTAAAAACTATTGCTGAGTGAGATGTTAGTGAATCCCTGTATCAAAGCACTGAGCTTCCAAGGTGCCTGAATGGAGTTAGGGATCTAAAATCCATCATCTTTAGCCACAGGACATCAGCATGCTATTTCCTAGCTATGCACATGCATTCATACACCTCGTACAGACACTGGCAACTAAGCAAGGACTGAAGCTCAAAAGGTCATTGTGATAACTTGATGGGGAATAGTGCCAAATTGTGCTAGCCATGAACAGGCACGCTCAGGTAAGAAACCTTCAAATGTTCAGTCTTAACTCATAATCTCCTACCACAGAGACTCTTTCCCAAAAGCTAGTAGATAAAGTAGACTGACCATTCCTATGCAAAATGTGAACTAGTTAAAATATACTAAAAATGGATTTTTAAACACTTTTTCAAAATAAAAACAGAAGTAACAACAACATGTTTTAAAGCTGGCTTGAAAACTGAAGGTCCATTTTCATTCTCCAAATTAGTTTTCCTTTACTAATTCTTCCATGCTGTAGGGAACAATAAGTGCAGCGTGCACAAACACATGGGACTTCATACACCCAAAGAGTTTAGAAAAGGACAGGAAAAGACTGAGGGCATTTTGGGTTAGAATTCTTGAGTGTTTAAATAGAAAAATTCCATATAAATAAATAAGTCAACAAACAAATAAATGTCAGGCACACTGGCAATTTTACACCAGCTGACAAAACAGCCACTGATGTGCATACCTCAAATTTGAGGCTCATTCAGTACAGACTCTCTCAAGCAAAATAATGATGCTGAAGTCATATATTTGCCATGGGTTTTTCTATTCTATAAACCTGACATAACATGACATGCAGTTATTTTATGCTCAATTTTTTGTGTGAATGATCTGCATATAGTAGCCTTTTTGTACATTAAGTATTTTCAAAGTACTTGGTCAGGAACAGAGGCCCTCTTCCAGGAAAAGACTAAGCATGACAGGATGACCCTGTACTTGTCCTGTCTCTGCTTCCTCCCAGCTTCCTGCGTCCCTCCTCATTGGCAGAGCATGAGACTCAAAAGGTCCTTGACTGGAGTAAACATTACTTAGGAACAACTAAAAACATCGGTGTGTTATCAGCATTGTTCTCAGACTAAAGTGAAAAACGAAGCACTGGACCAGCTACTAAGGAGAAAAAGGACTGCTACAGCTGAACCGAGGACACCTACTCATTTACTTGGAAATTTATTGAGATTTGTCTTTCAACTTAAAATTAGTCCTTAGGGCAATTTTACTATCAGTCAAATATCTTCAATAACAAATCGTGTACTAAACATATTGTGATAGACGTTAAAATTCAACTGTAATACATAAAAAGAGCCATGAAATTTATCCCTTCAGCATGTGCTACACCTTGTTACACAGAGACAGCAAATGGATTTGTATCTCTCAATTGAATGCCTGTTATGCCTTTGGGTAGGCTTTTTTATAAGGAAACATCTTTGTTATCCATAATACCAATACATTGGTCTTCTGCTCACTTTCTTTGGTTTTGGGACTTAAATTTCACATTAACCTTACCTTTTTTTCAGCTATTTCCCCCCTTGTCCAGAGAAGCCAGAATTCTGGCCAATTCTGTCTTCTTGCAAACAAGCTCAAGAAATCTAAAAATTTACAAGTCATTAACTAGAAATTACTTTTCTGTCTAAGGAAAAGTAGTACATGACTGTATACATACTGTTAATTTGCTTCAATGTTGATTAACACAGATACACTTAAATCTTCTTGTGCTCAAGATAAAGAAATTGAGTGCAATTAAGACGCAAGCATCAGCTGAAGATGACTGCCATCCTAAGCAAAAAGGAAGACATGACTTACAACTTATATTTATTAATATAAATAACTATAGAAAGGAGGTAAACACTTGTGATGTGTGCTCTGTGAGATCTTCAGAACCTGTTTGTGATGCAATAGCTCAATGCTTGTTAAACTCCTAAATTATCCATTGTTGGTAGGGGACAGTACTGCCACCCCAATCTTGTAACAAACTCAAAGACTTACTCTATACTGGAAAGGGCAAGAATAATAGCCTTATTCTGAATGTACAATGCAAACAAGATCAAGATACCATGCGAAATTATTCGTATTCACAAAAATTAAACTCAAACTAAAAGTTCTATGGAAGAAAAGAGGTCTAATATAATGAAACACAAGTTAAGAGATAACTGCAGAGACAATAAAGGCAGCTAAAAAAAGCAAAACACAAGACAGGAGACCAAAGCAGATCACCCACATTTTTCAAGGTTTATAGCCTCCACTGATGAACTGCCTGGCAAATAAAACAGGCTAATCTTAATGAAACCCTCTTATCCTACTTTCTTTGGTATAAAAATGAAACCCTTTTAAAGCATACTCTGAATTTGGCCTAAGAAAGGCTGAAATATTTTGCACCAAGGGGATTTTAGTTATAGAAAAGCAAAACACAAACTGCTATTATATTTTGCCTCCATCATTTATTTCAGTCTAGAACTTAAGATATTTGGCACATCATACACTCTCTGTGGCTATTCTTCTGATTCCAACTCTTCTGCTTCTTTTATGCCTACCCAGGTGACATGGCACTGCAGTTCTGGAGAGAGTCTCCAGGAGACTTTGTACTGAGTAGACAGAATTGTACAACTATAAAAACACAAACACAGGCTTTGGCCAAACACAGTATACCTGACAAAAATTGGCCAAATGTACACATAGATTTTCTTCCATTTATAATTATTCTCACTTAGCACTGACATCTATAACTTAGGGAAGACTTTCTTATTGTTTAAGAACCAGCATGTTCATCAAATCCTGTAGCTTTAAGATGTAGCCTCCTCCTAAATGATGGATCCCCATTAGCTTGGGTCTGCTGAGGTAAAACTCCCAAAATCACTAACATGTTCGGCAAAACCTAGAGTTTACATTTTACATGCAATCCAGAAACTGGACCAGACTCACAGGACCATTCTGAAGAGCAGAAGTGAGAAGATTGTTTACCAAACATGTTGAATTGAGACTGCAGAATAAACCAGCACTGTACATGGCTGGATAATTTCTCTCTATATAGTCACATCACAAGAATGATAACCATCGTCACTTGCAGCTGTCTTCCTCTCCCCATTTGATCTCTACAAAGATATTTGCAGGTCAGAAATCACAAAACAGACGTGGTACTATAGGTGAATGAACATATAGAAACGTTCAACCAGAACCCATTCATGTAGTCTTCTAAGCACCCGCTTGGAAGGCAATGTGTTTGGAACTAGTGCTACAAATGACTTGTGTATAAAAGAAATCTCATGAGTGATTTGATTCTATAGCAATACTAATTCTATGCGCTACAGTCTGTTCACATAAACAATTCATGCTTCATGTATGACATTGATCTGGATGGTATGCCATCCGTTTCTGCACGGCTGCCAGTTTACACTTCATTGTAAATCAGGAGAGAAAATTGTTTCAGAGGCTGTAATTTTTTGTCACACAAAACTGACACCTTAGTCAATAAATTTTCACAGTGTAGGAAAGACTCATAATTAAAAAAATGAATCCAAACAAAACAACTGTAAATTACACAAGAAAATATGTAACTTCTTAATAAGGAATCTTTTAAAATTTGAACTTTATAAATAGAAATAAAGTATAATGAACACTTCAGAACACATATGATATTAAAAAAGCAGGCATACTATTATAAAATCTTAGTAGAGTATGAGCCACATTTACAATCTTTAAAATAGTATCAGATATTGATAAACCATAGCCTATTCTCTAACTTCTGGATAAATTTTAGTTTAGTGAAGCACATTAGAAAACAATGATCACCAGGTGGCTTTTTTTTTTTGCCTCTTATCACCAACAGAACACCTAGAGAAGTGTGACTGAAATATCTAGAAAGGCCCCAGAAGAAGAGGCCTGCTCACTATTAATCCAGGAAATTTTCTACTAGTGAACATCTTCAGGGATAAAATTGGCCAAACAACACAGGACAGTCAACAGAACTTTTAGCATTAATATAAACTGCAATTAATAACTTTGATTAAGATATCCAAAACTAGCAACATGCCATTCAGAGTAGTTTGAACAAAGTATATAGGAAGAAAGCAGAAAAACTTTCATTTCTTTCCTTTTGAAAAGTGAATGGAAAGAGAAAGTTATGAATTTATTTTATTTTTTTTAATTAATGCTTAGAGCTCAGGTTCAATTTGTGGCGCTTGTTGCAAACCATCCAGCTAAATAAGTTATATTAAAAAAAAATACAATAAAAATAAAAGCAACATCAGTGGGACTCATTTTTTATGGCAGAGTTGAGAATATTCAAGACCCACATATAGAGAAAAACTATGTGCTTTCATCATTAATGCTGAAAAGGCTCATTGTGAAAGTTCTTAATGCAGGACTAAAATTTCCTTTCTGGCATTTCTGTCCATTTCCTCTGTCCTTCCACTGACTACTACAAAAAGCGTAATTTCTGTTTTCTCTGTAGCATCCCATTAGTCGCCAAAAGCAACAGGATCCAATCCTTAGACTTCTTTTCCTAAGACTTAATAAACTCGTATCTCTGCACTTCTTACATGCCAAGCATACTGCTCTCCAGTTAATTGAAAAGCATTTTGCATGTTGTATTATAGCATTTCAAGATTATACAATCTCTTGCTCAAACATATCCAACCACTTTTGCTTAATGTGAGTAACAGGATTCCAATCCACTAGGCTTAGCACTGTTCACTTCTACAAAGTATTCTTTAGTTCTTTTGTTTTTAAGAAAGCAAGCAGAAGTGTTTTTCTTTTAAAAAATGCCAGGATTTGATCTTGTGCTTTCATTCCAGCACAAAACACAAACTAAATATTTGGATATATCACAAAAAGAGAGGAATCAGAACTGGTGACAGTCTAATGGCTCAAGACCATGTTCTAACCCATTCAAAGAAATCTGAATTTTACAACATTCAAAATAAACCCACTTAAAATTCTGGCAATAAGTTCTAGCCCTGACTCTTGTTTCAGAACCACCCTGCAACATATCCAGCTCTTCAACATCATTCTGAACATGGCAGCAGCAGTTTTCTGTGAAATGTCAACAACTCTCCAGCTCATTTGGAACCTGCAAAATGGCCCATACCACTATGAATTAATGCATAAACGTTGGAAATAATCTGAGCATTGAGTAACGTTACCAGCTTCTACCTCTAGTAAACCTCTTGGCTACTTTGTTTGCAAATGGAAAGGAAGCAAACCAACTCCTTCTACCAGAGCACCACATGAACAACAAACTCCAAAAATTTCCAGCTCTAGTGTTCTCATTTTCTCAAACAATTTGACTCTCCTTAAATCCACCTTCACTCAGGTTTCCCTATTGATATTTGCTTTCACAAAAAAAAAAGGCTATTTTCTTCTTGCAAAGACATGCTTTGCTAAAACATCAAATTCTTATTAAAATCATAGAATAGTTAGGGTTAGAAAGGACCTTAAGATCATGTAGTTCCAACTCCCCGGCCATGGGCAGGGACACCTCACACTAAATTATGCCACACAAGGCTCTGTCCAACCCGGCCTTGAACACCGCCAGGGATGAAGCATTCACAACTTCCCTGGACAACCCATTCCAGTGCCTCACCATCCTTACAGTAAAGAATTTCTTCCTCATATTCAATATAAACTTCCCCTGTTTAAGTTTGGACCTGTTGCCCCTTGCCCTATCACTACAGTTCCTAATGAAGAGTTCCTCCCCAGCATCCCTATAGGCCCCCTTCAGATAGTGGAAGGCTGCTATGAGGTCTCCAAGCAGCCTTCTCTTCTCCAGGCTGAACAGCCCCAACTTCCTCATCCTATCTTCATAAAGAAAGCAGATATATCAGCTTGAGTATCTGTCAGTTTTCACTTAGCTTTCTCAGTGAGAGATAAAAACCCAACCCTATCACTCCATTTAATTCTTTGCCCTCTGAGAAAAGTAATACCCTCCACCATAAATTCAGCTGTATTCAGGACTGTGCATAAACCACAGTAGATTAACACTTTTTTAATAAACCCTACTGCTACTGAATCTCATGAAGCTCTTTTTGCTGTTTTTTGTTTATTTGTGTATGTGTCTTGGCCCCTTTCCAACTTCTTATGGCATCAGGTTTTGGTTTCATCCCATTCAGTAACGGTCATCCCATTCGGTAATTGGACAAAATCCTAAAGAACGACCTAAGGCAGGTTAATTTGATGCATACTGAAGACACAGAGAGTGCAGAGTACACATACTATTTTAGAGTAATAGTTTTCTTCAAATGTATTTCAGTTAACAGAAACCCATGTCTGTCATGGACATGGGCCTGTCTATACTCACTATGTGCAGCTGCAGAAAATCTCCAAGCCCAGGGGCACTGTCAATCCGAACAAGAATGCCATCCTTCACTGTTGTGCTGAAGCCTACAGCAAGACGGTCTGTCCTTGTGCTCGGTCTGTCATTAGCTGGCCAGGTGTACAGGATCAGACCTCCACTCTTCCCAAATATATACGTGGCACCAGCTACAAAACACAAATTCAAAGAAAAAAGTATTAGTCACACATTTCATTTATTTGCTAATTCTGGTAATACTGCCATGAATTCTGCAAGGAAGAACATAAGCAAGTATATACTTTCATTAGCTAAAGGGGTGAAATTTCTGTCTTCTACTGGCCAGACTACTGGTGGAACATAGAGAAGGGTCCAGGTAAAAGAAGAGAACACCACTTATTAAAATCCTTCTATTTTGTAACAAATAACATTATGAAGCATCTTTGATACTGGAATTGATCCCATAGATGCTATAAGACACAGATGAAAGGGTGCTCTAGACTGACCTCTACAACTTTGCACATATACTGCTCCTACAAAAATTGTAAGTTTTCATTCGTACAGCCACAGCTCTATAATGCTAGACACTTTTTCTGATGGAAGGAGATATGAAGGTGAAGCAGCTTTTTATCAGACAAAACATATCTGTTCCTTCCCCATTAGCCTTGCACCATTAGACTCAGTAACAAACAATGTAATTTCCTCCTTATGGAAAGTTCACCCTTCAGATGAGCACACACTCAAGACTCACAAACACTCCAAAGAGCAATTTAAATGTGTATGTATGTTATTCAGAACATCGTCATCTTCCTACACACATCACAGCAGGGGAACTACAAACAAGCAAGCTTCCTCTTAGGTATAAATCACTCAAAAAAATTCTTATGCATGAAACCTGAGGAAGTATATTTTATTAGTTCCTAAATAATAAAAAACAAGCAGCATTTAAGATAAAGATAAGTGAAGAGTTTATCAAGAATGAATGATTTCATTAGTGCTAACATCCCAGACAATGCCATATGGGACACGGCTGTTCAGGGAAAAAAACAAGCCACATCTGTTTTAGAAGCATGGGATTTAACATGGGAATTCAAAAGGAATATTTGTAAGCTCTCCCTGAGGCTGGATTTGTCTTCAGCTGAAGACTATTCACACGCAGTGGGAAACTATCCTTTTCACAGCACTTCTAAGACTTTCGGGTATCTAGTCCACGTATTTCCAGCGCTGTTTGTCTTTACAGTGAGCCTGGGAATTTGTTCCTTGACATTATTTTTAAGGACAACACCAAACCTCTACAAAGCTGAGCACTGTCCTCACACATTTACGAGGGCCATCTGAGCTGAGCAAAACAGATATGCAAGTGGAGAATTACTGTCGCAGATGAGGAAGCTGAGAAGTGAAAGCATTTAGAGTTCATATTATGCCTTGTACTCAACACTCTGAGTTAGGAGAAGGATTTTATAACTCAGCAGTTATAAAATCAGCCCCTGAGCTTCGTGGGAAATATAGCTAAAATTGCTGTTCTAGACCCAAATCTACAGGCAGGACAGGAACACCACTTTTCAATGTTTTAGCCACTTACTGCACCTCATTTTCTAAGTACTATTGCAACGAGTCACAAGCTACAGAATAGTAAGCATAAGTAACCAGCTCCCAATACTGCATTAGAGACGAAATATCTGTAGAAAACATAGGCAATTACTGGAGAAATTTTCACATTTCCTAATTCGAGTGAAACTACAACGGATGATCTCTTTGATCTCTTCCCCCCTTGCTAACACCCCCCATATACCATCCAGCAACTTGTATCAGGCAACCCCGAACAGGCTAAATGCAGTTAGATACAGAAACAGGTCAGATCATATATGGGTAACTGCTACGCTTGCCTACAAAGCTGCAGCTCTGCTAAAGCCCTTTATGACCTGAATTCTAAATAAATACTACACATTAGTAGAAATAATTGCTACACTTCACCCTCACTTAAGATACCTCCTCTAGACATCCTGGCACAAGAGACATCAACAACTCAGCACACAGAAAGGAAATTATTTGTGAACATGACCCAACGACAGGGTGAAAATAAATCTATGTTTCTTTCCTTCCAGATCTGTGCATACCCACTAGAACATGCCTCCAGTAAATTCAAACAAATGTGTCTGAAATCAGTGTTAGATAGAAAATTTCAGTCATAATTCTGAACTAACCAAAGAGCACATTGGCATTTTGGAACCACACACACGTATCATTTCAGTTTCAGAAAAATTAATTTTACAGACTGAACTCTATCTTCTCATTCAGCTTTGACTTCAAGACAAAGGGTGTGCAACTATTACAAGATATGGAGAAAGGGGGTTTGCCTGTTTGTTTAAAGGCCTACCTAACTATCTGAAACATCTTGGTTAGAGAGATAGTTGGAGATTACTGGGTATTGAATAACCTAGGTCTTCTCCCCATGCACAGGTATATCAATAGTCCACTGTAAACTAAGTTACAAATATCTTCCTTCAGGGTATCAGTTTTAAAAGTTGTGTGTATACACATAAAGACTAAAAATAAGGCATACTAACGTTTTAAGCAAAACAAGATGAGTTTCCTCGTTGTTGATGGCGTCATATAGTAAAGCCCACTTTCCTAAATTATTCTCACTGGAACTTCAAGTTTTTCTGCTTTTCTTTGTACCAGTTATCAGGCCCTTCAGCAGCAAAGACAAGCTTGGAAGAGAGTTCTAAACTGATTATGAAGACAGATGATTTCTTTGCCCCTCTAACAGCCATTTGGCTGCAGGTAGAGCATATCAATGCTTCTATGAGCACCAAATTAGAATCAATTATATCTTTATAGGCCTGTCATGGGACTTAACTGCTTAACAGAGCTTATTTTCTCTTCACAGAACATGATTTTGCTTCTAGGCCTAATCTGAAGATATTCAGAACTTTGGTTGTGCGCACAAAGATCATTCATACGCAACAAAAAGAGCAGTACAGCCCAAACAAATGTGGTAACAGAAGCCTGGTGGCCAGAAGTTTTTTCCTTCTTGTTCAGATCAGAATTATCTGCATAATGACATATGGCCACTTGCTTTACCTGTGTGTAGCTGAATATACAATAATTTATTGGATATATCAATGTCCTTTCCCTTCCCCACCTTTTCAAGGGTATATAGGATACCCATTGCCTTGTTTGGAAAGAGATGGCATATTAACATTGTGCCAATACTAAGTTTTTCCCCAGAGTATGAATAAAAGTTCACTCTGGTCTGAAAACTCAAGGTGCAGACACCAAGTAAAAGTGGAAGAGGAAGGGTAACGAGAGCTACTACAACACTGCCATCACTTTAAAAACACCACTGAAAACAAAACAAACCCAATAACCAAAACCAACCCAACAACATGAAAAAAAAAAAAACCCGAACAACCAATACCCCCCAAAAAAAACACAAATAAAAAACACCCTACACCCCAAAATGCATTTAAATGCTTCTATTTGACTGCAGTAATCATTAGTTTACAGAGTTTGAAACTCCAAGAGAATCAAACAAGACAAACAGTAGAATTACAAACCTGGACTTTAGGAAAGGAGATTTCAGCTTCATCAGAAGTTGACAAGGCCTGAACAACTCTACCTGTTTGGCCTTGCTTTAAGGTTGGACTAATTTACCTCCAGTGATCCCTTCTGATGTTAAATACATAACTATTCTTTCCTTGTGGTATTGCAGAGAATCACAGACTAAAGTGAAGAACTTTGTTAAAGAAAGTATCTGATGAATTGAAAGCCTGTTTAGCTTAGGATCCTGTTATTGCACCTAAGCTTTATTACAGACCATTTTATTACACAAGAGCACTTATTTTTTCCAAGACACTTTCTATTCAAGACAATGGATAATACACTGTTAATGAGCATCCACTTGCTATTTAATTTTTCCTTGTTGTTCAAGGTTTAGTTATGTACTTCTTTTATAAATACAACACCAACTGTGCCCTGAAAACAGAAAAGTCTGATGGACAGATTAATTTCATTAATTATTACAGCAAGTTTAACTACGCAACACTGACATCAACCTGCACTGTGGAGAGAAAAAAATGTTATCAAAGATGAGTGCACAAAATTATTTCCCCAGTCAGCTGACAGCAATCCCACTTCTCACACTGCCCTGGGCCAGATATACTCTACTGACATTTGAGAATAAATTGGAACACAGTATGTTCAGCTACACAAATGGTATGCTGCGTGCTGAACTTGCTCAGCACTGGAAACTCACAGAAATGAAGAGATGCATAGTGAGGGAACACTCCCTACAGACTTATGCTACTAGAATGCCATTACACGGTTAGCATACAAAAAGCTCATAAGCTCAGAAACTTCTAGTTTGGCAGAGTGGCAGTTGACTTCTCTCAGAAATGACTTAACTTTTAACTCCAACTTTGGTGTTTAGAGATTTAAACAGAGAGATGTTTATGTTGCAATACACAAGACAATGCTGTTATTTAAATTCTGCATATCTAGCTTAAGCAAATTGTGTATTTGCTAGCTATATTCATGCACAAAGCTGTTAGATTACCCAGTTTCAGTCAAAACAAAATAGTTTGAGGCAATACACTTCACAGAAAATTCCTAACAGAAAGGTTATAAGCAATGTTATAAGACACAGTAAATGACGCCTCCCAGTGAGTTGTGCTAAGAAACATTTACTTGAAGTTGGAACCTCCACCTCTAATTTTAAATCAGTTATCACTGTTTCCTCATCATCGCCCAAAGATGTCAAAAACCTATCTTAAGGAAGAGCCTCCTTCGATCAACGCAGCACACAGCAGCAGCTGTACCCTGCCTAAAACTAATTCTGTAAAGCAGTAGAAAACAAGTCTGCCACATCTGCACAATTTGCAATTTCTTTTGTGCCTTAGAATCCTGTGAATCTCCCCACTTTAAAAATTCATAGAACCATAGAATGGTTAGGGTTGGAAAGGACCTTAAGATCATCTAGTTCCAACCCCCACCCCCCACCCCGCCACAGGCAGGGATACCTCACATTAGATCATGTCACCCAAAGCTCTGTCCAGCCCGGCCTTTATGCTGCCAGGGATGGAGCGCTCAAAACTCTCTGGTCAGCCTGTTCCAGTGCCTCACCACCCTCACAGTAAAGAACTTCCTTATCTCTAACCTGAACTTCCCCTGTTTAAGTTTGAACCCATTACCCCTTGTCCTATCTCTATAGTCCCTAATGAAGAATTCCTCTCTGGCATTCACGTAGGCCCTCTTGAAACACTGGAATGCTGCTATGAGGTCTCCATGCAGCCTTCTCTTCTCCAGGCTGAACAGCCTCAATTTTTTCAGCCTGTCTTCATATGGGAGGTGCTCCAGCCCCCGATCAGCCTCATGGCCTTTCTCTGTTTAGTTTCTCAAAATATTCTATTGCAAATTCTCTCTTTACATCTACTAAGCCATCAACAGCCCCTTTTGCCTCAGCTACAGCACAGCACACATACTCGTTTCCCTGTTGCAGGAAAATGCAACAACTGATAGGTATTCTAACAATGTTAATTCACTGGGTTAACTGCAGCAACTGTGAGCATCCTTGTATATAAGTACAAGTTTAACATCCTATGAATGCTACAGTTCAGATTTTCACAACTGAAAAGTACTTTAAGATGAAAATTATAAGAAACACATACCAATTAAAAAGCTATAATAATCACTTAACACCAAAATCTGTGACGACCAGGGTCTTGCATTCTTTTGTGACAACACTGTCATAGGCAAAACAGTCTCAACTGGGATAATCTTGCTTGATTGGTTTTATTGAAAGTTAACATAAACTTTAAATTACCAATTCAGGCATTGGGAAACAAAGACAACAAACAATTAACAAGCACTTTGGGGAAGTTCCTCTCAGCCCCAGTCCACCAAATCTCCTTCCCTTTTCTAGTCCTCTGTCCCTCTGGGCTCTAGTGAGACAACAGACAGTTCAGGAGATGGGGGTCAGTGAAGAGAGGTTTCTTTCTACCATTCCTTGATTCTTATTTACCTTATGTGCTCCAGCATGGGTTATCCATGAGCTGCAGCCCCTCAGGGTTGTTCCTTGTGCTGTATGGGTCCCTTCACAAGTCCCAGTCCCTCACTTCTGTGCAGGTCGCTCCTCAGGCCACAGTCCCTCAGGGGTGTCCCTGCTCTGACATAGGTCACCTATCAGTAGCTATTGCCCTTTCTTAAACAGAAGCACCATGCTCTCCTCTGACAGGTTGCAGTTCTGGCACATGGTGTGCTGCTTTCATCCATGCCAGAGCTGGCTGTGACCACACCTCCTCCTATGTTGGGTGCTCTGCAGCCCTCTGTCAGTCATGATCCAATGCAAACAAACATCCTGATTATGGTGGTAATCTGCCAAAACACATGAGGCATGTAGACTTGATAACACCTTCTTACCTAAAGTAACATGCAACACAAGGCATATACTTTTCTTTCAACTATTACGTTTTTCTTCTCTTGCACAGAATTCCCAAAAGTATAGGCACTGTTTACTTTTTGTAAAAGGACTGGAAACTCCGTTTTACATTACCCAGAGAAGAAATGGAAGATGTAATTTTTAAAGTCAAAGACTTAAGTATACAAATAAAAGAATTTTACTGCATTTTCCCTACCCATTGCTTGTTTTTCTTGGACTTCCCGTCCCCACTCCCATTTTGCGCCTACTCTATAGTCTTCCTATATTTTCTGCTTAGTCCAGTATTTCTGATGTGTCTCTTGGGGTATTTCATATGCTGGTATAAAGGTTCTACCATGTTTATTAATAATCATAAGCTTCTGCTCTCTAAAAAGAAGCTATCAGTTCAACTACAGAAAAAAATTTGTGATGATGGTATTTTGCTCTTCTTTCTTGGCAGAGAACTGCAATTGAGGTTGTTTTCAAGAAGCAATATTGTAAAGGATGGAATCAGCAACACATTGTGCATGACCAGAGGTTACATGAGCAGAACAAGAACAAGTTCACATCAGGAAAGAAAACTTGGTAGAAGCTGTAATTAGCAGCCCTATAATCTGTCATTAAAGGGGTAATTAAATAATGGAGACCTGATAGTTTATGCAAATATTAAAAAATTCCCACAAAGTCTCAATAAGAAAAGCAGAAAGTTTTGACAATTTCACAGAAATAAGGGAAAGTAAGTAACGGTGACCCTTACCTCATTGTACGTGGACAGTATATTTCAAGCAGTTCATTTATTATTTCCATCACTACAAAAGCCACTAGTAAAGGAATGCAGACTAGAATACTGGCATGAAAGCAAGTGAGAAGAGATCAGGAATGCATCTGCAGAAACTCAGGAAGGAGATGAAATTTACTGCAGCAGGAAGCATCATTATTTGGTCACGTAATGAAAAAGCAGTTCCCAAAATCATGGTATATACAAAGCTATTCTGCCCTAACAAGTGGAGACAAAGCAACAAGGAAGAACTGCTAAAACCAATTTCTGTTCTAATAGAAAACTGATAAAATAGATTGCAGGTTCTGTCTGAAATCTGATCAGATTAATCTGATTGTTGCCCCATAATTAAGGTATCTTCCATATGATCACAAATGTAGGTTAACTGCCTATCTGACCACCCAGTTTCCAGTCAGGGAAACAATAGTGGCATAGCTCCTTAGGCCTTAACTTGGTCACACAGTTCAACATCTTATTTATTTGTGCTTGCTACACTCTTGAGGAAAAGTGAGCATGCTTTGAGCACCAGCTCTAAGGGAAAGTTTAAGTAAGCAATACATACTGCACAAACCAGAAAAGAGCACCAGAACTTTCAAATGTCTTCTGACTATTTATTGCTCCCAAAAAGCTTATCACATTGCAACACAGAAAATAAAACATCAGTTAATACGTGTACACTGTCAAAAGGACATGTATTGTCTAAGTAAAAAATGAAGCTTCCGACAGCTGTTTTTCCAACTTAACTCCTTCTGACTATGTGTACTGTGTAACTCCAAATTTCCTTTAAATGTCTTAGGAGTGAAAATACGGAAAGAGTGACAAAAGAATATTTTGAGGACAGTCAAAGAAAGGCAACAGTGTCCATATGCACTTACAATAGTGGTGAAAATAGGTACAGTTTTTACCTAGCTTTGCAGTATAGTCCCAAAGAGCATGGATGCTTTATCTGATTCTTTATTACTAGAAATCGCTTGAATTAGGTCAAGAGTCGGTGTGCTGAAACATCTATATTGTCTAGAGATGACCTAACAGATGTTTCCCATTTCCAGCCTTTGTAATTTTATTTATTTTAAATTACTTCTGCAGGTACTGTCCCATAGAAACATACTGAACGCACTGCATATAGCTTCTTTGCCTTGCTGTTACATTAAATGTATAAATACATTTCCAGCTACTATTATCTAACAGATTAAGAATGGAAGGGAAAAAAGAGATCAAGATAGGTGATCTGACTGAATTTAAAATTAATAAATGGTTTTAGGATTAAAAGAAAGAAATGAACATCACCAGTACCAAGTAGCATGTCAGCCCCATTAATTCTGGACTTCCATATTTATCAAGCCATCCATCTTGAGAACAGCTATCCTTTCTTCTCCAATTATAAGCTGTCATCCAGTTGCCCTCAATCTTAAACTTCAAGTATGCTGTTTACCTAATTTGATACTCCTCTTCTTCCTATATCACTTCACACTAGACTAAACAAAAAAAATTCTTAGACAAAAGAATGAATGAGAGCTTAGGAGTTAAAAAAAACACAAACCCTAGACATCTATGCCTCCCTCCTCCTCACCCCCCCTTCAAGCATATACACCAGTGTTCTTACAGTACATGGAATGATCTGCAATACCAGGATATCCCAGGGACACCTTTGCGTTACTGTCATTCAATCACTCACATAAAGAAATGTGAACCTATTCAAAACTGAGTATCATCAATCAGAATGAAAAGTTTTACTCCTCCCTTCTCCTAAAGACCATCTCTACCACTTGTACATCTCTGTGCCCTGGTTGCTGTACTTTCCACACCCCAAGTTTAAAAGGCCTGTTAATACAAACACCTGCTTCATTAAAAAAAAAAAAAAAAAAAAAAAAAAAGGACAGGGGGGGATGGTGTTAAAAAAGTTTACAAAAGGTCTAACCATCATCTGGCTCACTTGACTGCTCCATCACAGTATCACTCCTAGGAAGAAACAAGACAGACCTGATACTTGTTATGACATGACAGCTGAAGCATCCTTTTGTTTATTAAGAGCTTTAAATTGCCTAAGAAAGAAGAAAAAGCCCTGAAAAATGCAAAGCTTCCCGTCTAATCCTCAAAAAACCCTCCCAAGCTTCTGTGCTTAAAATGAGTTTTTATGAACTAGCTCTTTTTCCTTTCAGGGTGCTCACTCTTCCCTTGACAAACCCTCCAAGGCTCAGACTGAACACCAGTCATCTCGCATCTCAAAAAGCAGACATTTTTTTGACATGAAACTGAAACTCCTTTCCCACTTCGAAACATGAAGGAGCTTCTTCTATACAGAGAAGAGAGGGAGTTATAAAATCTTGAAGACTAACGTAAAATGGAAGCAGCAATTCAGATGACACCTGCTTTCTGTCTGTCTTTTTTAATGACAGCAAATTAATATGAGTCACTTTCCTCACCGTATGTGTGCATCAGCCAACAACAGGATCAGGCAGTATGCTACTTCTTATTAGTTACACTGCATTAAGAAGATTGGAAGAGGAAAAGGGAGAGAGCAAGGGAGTGTCCCCAGAACTACTAGAAGGTCCAAGGTAGTTTACACCTGAAACAGAGATTTCCCCAAATCTGGGGTGCTGAGAATATTGAATTTTTTTCCCAAATCTGAATTTGCCACAGGGTGTTGTCCTGGGTTCGGCAGTGGCAGTCGTTTTTCTCCTTCTTGGTAGCGGGTATGGAGCTGTGTTTTTTTTCTTTTGACTTTCGGCTTGTGAAAAGTGCTGATAACACCAATGTTTTAGTTACTGCTTAGTACATTTTGGTCTGGCCAAGGACTTTCTGAGTC
>JANRGW010035462.1:0-44236 GCA_024733675.1 Psilopsiagon aymara
CCATTCCAGTGCCTCACCACCCTTACAGTAAAGAACTTCTTCCTCATATCCAATCTAAACTTCCCCTGTTTAAGTTTCCACACATCTCAACAGCTCCAGGGATGGTGACTCCACCACTGCCCTGGGCAGCCTGATCCAGCTCTTGACAACCATTTTGGTGGAGAAATGTTTCCTAGTGTCTCATCTAAACCTCCCCTGGCACAACTTGAGGCTTTTTTCTCTCAGCTTCAATCCAGTATGGCAAGGGGTTACAAACTGTGACTATGGGATGCCAAGTTAGTGAAGTCAAAGTCAGTTTAGTTGCACAACCAGCTGCAATTGCACCTTGCATGAGTTATAATGGTGCACAACAGGAAAGTGTCTTCTGCCTGAGCAGAGGCCCTGCACTTCCCATGGCTGGTCCCAGCTACCTCCGAGCCCACCGTAGCAGATTAGGATTATAGGAGTTAAAATGAATCAGGACTTTGATACTTTATGACCAAGGGCTCATGCTTCAGAAAACTGCTCCATAAATCAGCCATGCCTTTGCCAAGTCCACCCGAGACACATGGGCAACACCCTGGGTCAAGGGAAGGTTTATAGCTCTCCAAAGAGCCTAATTAAAAGATGCCTTGAGTGACTTCCTGCAAGGCACAATTCTGCCTTGAGGATGAAGGGAAAAAAATCAGAGGAAGCAAATCACATCACAGCACTAAGGAACAATGATAGTGTTCTGGGATTCGGAGTGCACTACCGAGGAGGGGGAGAGAAAGAGAGAGAGAGAGGAAGTGAGACAACAGGAGGAAATGGGGTCTGTGTCATTTCCCACAGGAATCCTCCTACAGCTTCTGCTGGAAAAAGATAAGGCAGCCCTGGAGGCCAAGAGAGGTGGACGCCACTGTGCAATTGTATTTAAATTGATAAGATCAGAGAGCTGGAACAAGGGTTATATGAGGTCTTTTGCCACCAGGTCACTTGTTCAAATCTGGCTTAGTTCAGCATTCATGACCAATTCCCTCTCCCTACACAGAAAGGTCTGGAAAAGATTTCAGGTCATCTCTTTGGCTTTCCTACGGAATATATAACCGGTTTCCTTGTGATGTTTCCATTATGGTCTCAGTGAGCACTTCTGAAGCAGCAGCTTGTGCCTTCTGCTGAGCTGCAATGCCAGCAGCCCTACCTAAGCCTACAGCTCTCTGCTGCTCTGTTCCTACAGGAGCTGTGTAGCTACCTAAGTGAGGTAACAGGCTGTTTCCCTTGTGGAATGACACAAGGGAAACATGTTTTAGACCCAGCCTGAGACTAGATCACCCAACATCACTGCCACTGCTGCAGCAGAGAACCTGGGGAAGGAACTTCTGCTTGTGATTCTTGCCTCTCTCATGGCTTGCCATTGGCAGCATTGAGAAATTAAGGAACCATCTAGGAATTTTCTCCCTTGCTTCCTACACCTGCCTTCATCTTTTTATGGATGGAAAACCTGACTTTATCACTCTCACTAACACGGAAGAGTTGAAGCGCAGTCAGAATTGTTTTATGTGCCTCCTGCATGTCCCCTGGGAACACCAGAGGAAGCATTCAGACCTCAGCCAAAACCTCACTCTATAGATCACTCTGCTCATATAAGAGCAGGAGCAAAGAAGACATCTGCTTGAATAAGGCAAATCACAAAAGGCATCTTGTGTTTATCTTGTCTCACTCCTCTCTGACGGTTTTGACCCAGTGACTTGCTTCTGTGTCTCCACTTCAGGCTGCCTTCAGACTAGAGCCAGGAAGGGCCCTCAGTGAGGTGTGAAGGCAACGTTACTGCTTCCAGCTTCTGCAGCACAGATACTGCCACAGGAACCCCTGCTCAGTGTGCGCTGATGAAGACAGCCCTTAGGAAGTGGCATAAATTCCATATGGCACCTAACCGAAGCCAAGCCTTCAGCAGGTTTGTCTGACAATAGCTCTTGCAGGGGAAGAAGAGTGTTCCTTCTATGCAGAGAGCATCTCTTTAGTATTTTCCTTGTCAGCCGTGTAGACTGCATCAGAAGTGTGAGAAAAGATCATGGTAAGTCAGAGGGACATTGCTGGTCAAGTTAAAGAAAATTCAAGCCTGATCTTTAGTCACTTTAAACTTATTTGACACAATTCTGATAATATCAGAGGCGCTCATAACTCCAAGATCACACTCAACTCAATTTCTGCTGGGTTCACAACCCCTGACACCTTGAGGTGGGGATTCACTGTTTGTGATTTTTAACTAAGATAAGTGAGGCAAAACTGACTTGAAACTACCAAACTGTTCTGCACCATGTTCATCCATGGGAATGTCCACTTACAGCGTGTCTGTGAGGCTGCAGGGCTGCCACTTCCACTTGATCGTTGGATCAGGATTCCCGCTTACGGTGCACTGGATTCTGTGTTTGCTTCTTAACTCCACCCGCTCAATCTTATCAAAGTCAGTTTCCTTTTCATAGATTTTGGGCCTCTCTAAAGAAAGAAAGAAGACAAAAAAATAAATGCAGATGAGCAGGTTTGCACCCATAGTCATGGTCATGGTCCTGGTTCTGTTAAAGGTTTTGACACGTTTTGCTGTGGTCGCTAAGCAGCGGTTAAGTGAGGGGAAGTTGTAGGGGAAGTACCAGCAGTACTGAAAGTGTACATCAGCAGAAGCAAAGAGCCACAGCCTGGTTTGGGTTGGAAGGGACCTTAAAGCTCCTCCAGTTCCAACGTCCTGCCATGGGCGGGGACACCTTCCACTTGCTCCAAGCTCTGTCCAACCTGGCCTTGAACACTGCCAGGGATGGGGCAGCCACAGCTTCTCTGGGCACCCGAAAGAGCTTCTGCCTAAGAGCTCATCTCAATCTCCCCTCTGGCAGGTTAAAGCCATTCCCCTTGTCCTGTCCCTACAGGACCTTGTCCAAAGTCCCTCTCCAGGTTTCCTGGAGCCCCTTTACGCCCTGGAAGGGGCCGTCCTCAAAATGGGTATTAGTTATGGTGTTTCAGAAAATACACTGAAATACTACTGCATTCATCCTTACTGCTTTCAAACGTTGTCACTGACCTGCTATCCTTCTGGAAAACTTATGCCATGAAACACCAATTGGTCAGGGACTGCAGGATCAGCCTCAGTCTACAAACTGTGGGCAAACCAGCATTTGACTTCTGATGTCACCTCCTGAGAGGAACCTTATCATGCAGCTGTGGTTCTGCAGTGCTGTTACCATTGTGCAGGTTTTCCCCAGGGTTTTGGGAAAAAACAGTCTTTTTTGATCTGGAAACTTTGCTTTCCTTTTCTGTTGATGTGTCCTGTGCACTGGATGAAGGGGTGAAGAAAGCAAAGAAGAAATGGTGGGGAGAAAACACTTGTAGAGTAATGCCAAGGAATTCTCACCATTAGAAATGTCACTGCATTATTCACATCTGGAGGGGTTGTGAGATCACACCCTTGGAATGGAAATCTCTCAAGAGCAAACTTGTGTGTGACACGTTGAGGGCTGCTTGTTGCCAGCAGGAAAGGAATGTTTTGTCCCATCTTCTTCCAGCTCCCACAGGAACACACAAAGATGAGGAATAATGCTAAAAAATCCCCAAAGTGAACTGAACTTTTGCTAACCTCAGTGAGGGTGGGTTTGAGTTGGGGGTGAAAGCACAGGCTCTTCCCTTTTGCAGACAGCTCTGCCCATCCCTGGCCATATTTCTTTGTCTGCTTCTCATAACAGGAAATCAAACAGATTTATTGGTCGAGGTCCCTCTGTGGACACCTCTATGCAGCCAAGTGGGGCTGCTTTGTGCCGAGGGCTTTTGACAAGTTGGGAAGTGAATGGAGATTAGATTTGTATTGTTCGGGTTAACTTATTTTTTCTGCTGTCAGGGAGGCCTCCGATCTGTAACCATGAGCCCCTGCCCACCTCATCAATCTGCAGCCCTTCCCTGCTCTTTCTTAACAGCTTTATTCCCCTTCCAGCCCTCTGCTCCTACAAGAGGACCTACCGGGCTGGTTCCGTGTATTGGTGGGATCCTCACTTTCCATTTCTCCTGTCTGCCAGCTCAGACTCAGAAAGATCTTCTGACCTCATCATTGCTTGAAAGAACATCACCATTTCCTTCTCCAGCACTCGGAAGGAGTATTGGCTGCATTGGTTTGGCCATACCCTAACTCCTGTATCTTAGTATTTTACTATACTCCAATAGTAAAGCATTGACTGCTTTAAAGAGCCCTTATTAGGTCCTGACTAACATTTCACTTGAAAAACCCAAATGACAGGCCTGGCTTGGCTTTGCTCTTGTGTTCTCTTTCGCTTTTTAATCCCCTTTGGTTGAGTCTTGTTTCCCTGTCTGCCTCCAGATGATGTTCTATCAGGCTCCAAAGATCCACTCCTTTTTCCCTTCACCCAGGGAGAGGAGTTGGCTTTTTGTGAAGGAGAAGATGAGGAAGGGAGTAGATGGAAAAGCATTTCAGGTCTCTCAGACTCATCCCCATCTGTAGAATGGTCACAGGGTTTCCTGCACCGCATTGCTTGGGTTAAGCAATGCACTGCAATGTACTGATTGAGTGCTTGGAGATTTGAGAGCAATTCACAGGACAAATTGCTGGGACTAATGCTGAATTTCCTCGTAACTGGCATCTCATTTCCCATCAGTAAATTATTTCTGATCATAAAAGTAATTCTGTAAAACTCCCTGGAGAGAGAAGCACATTTTTCATTATCTTGGACATTTTTCTCTTCAGGCTCAAATCCTGTGTTTGGCATGTCTGCGCTGACCTCAAAAGCCTGGTTTTTGCTTGGAGAAAGAGACTCTAAGTTCAGTGTGAAAGGTTACTCAAGTGTTATGTGAAAGGTTACTCAAGTGTTATGTTTTCTGGGCTCTAAGAACAAAGCTTATTGCACTTGGGGAGGGAGACAGTTATGTTTGTGTGGGTTGGTGTCTGTGAAGGGGGGGACAAGGTTTGATTACAGTCTTTTAGTATTAGACTTTTCTGTACTGTTGTTGAAGTGATGAACACATCAACTGTCATTTAAATGAGTATTCTAAAAAAGAAATCATAATTTTAACTTAATTCAAATAAGAACATAAATGGGTGACGAATGAATTCTTAATTCCACAATTACTTTACTGCACAGCACTATTAAATATTACTTGAGATCTAAAATGAGTCAAAATGATTCATCAGTTGAAATAATTGTTATTTATGAGGCTTTGGCAATTCTTTTCTTAGTACTTGAAGGGCTGTCTAAGAAAGCCTCCCCATCCCTTCTTCTGCAGGCCAGGTTGGATGGGGCTTGGAGCAACCTGCTCTAGTGGAAGGTGTTCCTGCCCATGGCAGGGGATGGAACTGGATGAGCTTTAAGTTCCCTTCAAGCCAAACCAGGCTGGGATTCTGTGATTCTATCTCTGTGCACTGTCATGGCCATTTTACTTCTTACCATGCCCTCAGAAGGCAACTGAAGCCTCTCCATTCACTTTGCTCACTGCTGGCCAAGTCCTCATCACAGAAGTTGCCTTCACCAGTGATAGAAACAAGTTCACTGCCTTCTGTGGTGGGTTCTGGCTCAGCCTGTAGCTGGGTATCCAGCTCAGTGGGCTTGCCTCTGTACCAATCCCACCACAAAAAGGCTCCACCTTAGGGTGGTGAGGAGTTTTTAGCCTAAAGCTAGTGATTATCTAAGGTACACCTAGTAGTGTATGTCTCAGATAACACTCTCCCTCCTCCAAACAGTGCTTTGCTCTCTCTTTCATGTTTGTTTACTAAGCAGCACAGGGGATTATGCACAAACTCTTTATCTTTGCTCATGTTTAGGTGTGAGGAAGGCTTGGGCTATGAATCCAAACACCTTTCTGTAGAGCCCTGTGCCCAGCCGCTGATCCTGCCTGCTACAGGAGAGGTGATCTTTAAATACACATCATTCCCGACCTGAAGCGTCTGTTGCTATCCCTCTGCTTCAGACCTGCCTCAGTTCTGTCTCTGTCTCTCCACCATCACCATCCCCAGGCTGAGTTTTCTCAAGCAGAAGCCAAAGAAACCTTAAAAGCTTTCTCATCTCTGGCTGCATTTGGATCACACAATATTCAGATGGCTTTAAATGTGTCAAAATAAATGGGGTTTTGCCCTCTCTGGTTTGAAGTGTGATTGTATCCCCAACTCACTTTGCAGAGGTGCAATTGCTGGTGTGAGAGCTGACCTGAATAACTAAAGACTTTGCTGCTGCTGCACTGTGAAATGCAATCAAAAAGCAGTTCTGCTTACTGTACATTTCAAATTGATCAGCATTATGTAAATCTCACCTCACTTTCTAGCTTTATCTCTGGTTTGTGGCATTAGGAGCCAATAATATGCACAAGGCTTGGGACATTTACCTTCTGGCATTACCTCTGCTGCAGGAGAGACTCTCCTATCTCTAAATTCATTGCAGATGTTATTCTGGGGTAGCACATTTGTTCCCTAAAGGAGCATTCAAATATAGAGGACAGCACATGGAAAGTTTCCCTGCTTTCTTAGACAGCTTTGCTTTACTTTAGTGCCCTCTAACTGACCTGCTCTTTATGTACCTTCCTCTCTACCTTTGAAACTGGGTTTCAAAAACCTTTTCACATTAAGCGCATCATTAAAATAACAGAGTGGTCCAGTGAAGCATTTAGTCAGACTTACGTCCTTGGCTGGATGTGAGGCTTCATGAAAACTATTGATAGAGTGGCAGCTTGTTTTCTATTTAGCCTCTTCTATTTATTTCCCCAAAGCAAAAAGAACTTGCACTGTAGTGTCTTTCATCTCATGTTTGTACAGTACTTAATGGCAATATCAGCTCTGCGAGTTGGGTAGGTGAATACTCTGTAAGGTGCATTGGAAACACAGGACCTAAGCTTGGACTGGTCAAACAGTATGGGAAAAAGAGGATGAAATCTCGCTCAAAGTAAACCCACTTTGTGTTCTTATGAGTGAGCTCAGTGGTTTGGGTGGTTTGGATGTTTTTCTTTCTTTTGTTAAAAGAAAGAAAATAAATGAGTTAACCTGAAACCAAAACTTTTGTTTCAGGCTGAACACAATATTTTGTTTGACCCCAGCTCATTCTGCTCAGGGGAGTGGTTCCATTCTGTTCCACTTTGTGCAGCACTGCTCTCAAGGTGGCTGTGAAGTAGGGGCACAGCATTGTCCCCACGGGACCTTGGAGGAAGCAGATGCCAAGATGACATGAGTGGCCAGAATCTCCCCAGGAATCAATCCCACGGCCAGGAATAGAACCACAGGCACCAATTATCAGTTGCCTGCCTAATCTCTCGTGCACACACCCCACTGCTCCATTGTCACCCGCTGTTCCAGCCTGGGAATGCCAGGGGTGGAAGGGAATGGATGAGTAGCCATGCAGCTGGATACTGTATGAGCAGATATAAAGAGAAATTACTCGACCTACCCTACAGAGCATGATGTTAAAACGGCAGTGCAGCTTGCTGCTGCTTCTTCTGACCTTGCACTGTCACCTGTGGATGTGCCTATCTTCATCTTGTAGGAAGAAAGCTCTTTTCCAGTCCTGTACCACCTTTCCCAGATTTCTCATTCAACCCCAATGAAGCCAAGCTTTGGGTAAAAACAGGGGTTTCTCTCATCTATCTCCCCCCATCTCATTTCCTGTCAGTAAACTGAGTTCACAAGCAAATACATCATGATGAACGGGATAATTTTTAGCAGAGCAGGCCCTTCTCTGGGATTTCTGTCTCTGCCCCCCTTTGGCTGCTTTTCAGAAGAGAAACCCTACAGCTCCTCTACCTGCAGGCCTGGCCAAGGGGCAGTGTGGAACCACGTGCTGCCCTTCTCTGCCTTCCCCCCAGCCCTCTGGTTTTAACAGTTGTTGGAGGGAGGTTGCTGCTCTGCAGGGACATGAGCTGAATGTTCTGGAGTTTTCTGGCACACTCCAGCGGGACCCCACCTTCCTCTTCTGAAAATCACTTTGGCTACCTCCAACAGCATGAAAATAGCTCATCTGACTTTGTCATCAGTGGCTCTCCTGAGCGCACACAGGGGCTGGACTGCTGAGCTGCAAGTGCGCAGGGTTTGCATGATGTTGCTGAGGAAAGTCTTCCTTATTTGCTAGCATAGTGTGCTGGAGAGGCCCATTGCAGTCTGTTTGTGCTGCTGCATCTTTGCTTTCATGTATCGCCCGGGAGGAGACAGTTGTTTCTGTGCAGCCTGTGTCTGGTAAATAAGACCTGAAGGATAGCCTGGAGCTCTGTATCTCTTTACCTTTGCCCTTCTCATCTGTGTGTCCTGCCCACCCAAAGCACTGGCCACAGCCCATGAGGAGAGCAAAGCAATTGGCTTGGGAAGGAACACACAGGAACAGCAGTTGGATGGAGACAGGCTGTGCTTCATTTTGACCTTTCTAGTTTGTTTGGCTTGCCCAGAAGGTGGAAAGTTCGACTTTCTATTTTGACTTTTCCTGACTGGGTCATCCCCCAAGGAGCTGTGCAGGAGATGGATGTGATACACAAAGTAAACCAGGCCTGGCAGGATAAAGATGCGTGCAGGCGAGATGAAGGTAGATTGTTTTATAGAGCCCTGCTTCTCGTATCTGGCTCAGTTCTTTAACCTAGACCTCAGTTGAGTTGCACTAATAATCCAAAGGCATTTATGTTTCCCACAGTGCAACAGTGTCCACCTTAGAGGTTTCGGTGGCCCTTCCATGCCCAAAAGGCTCTGGGAGTCTGACTTCAACTGGCTTTAGTTGAGATCTGTCACTCCAAGAGCTCTTCTTCTCTGAACTGGCATAACCACAAATATATTAACCTCATCCCAAAGGCTCATTTCCCTCTCCAGACTGTTCCTGGGTCTGGTTGAGGTGATGGGTTATTGTTCATTTGGATCACTGCATAGTTATCAACTTTTATAGAGATCACTGGAGACTCCTTTGATATCAACTCATCCTTTGCAAGCCAAAGAAGGTCAGGCACAGAACTCCCTTTGCCTTTGATTTTAATCCAAACATGAAGAGCTGGCTTCGCTGCAGAGTAGGGCAACGTGCATCACAAAGTGCTCCGGAGCTTGTTCTCCCCAGTAACAAAACGAGGTGTAACTGGTCACCTCGCTGTCCTAACAAGGAACGTGTGGCAACACACGTGAATTCTCCATGCACCCCTTTTATTCCAGTCCTTGCCCTGGAGAGGGAATTCAGAAGGAGCCTGTGAAATACTGCTGCTTATGGTGCAGGCTCTTTCTAGCACTTAATCCTGTGTTTCTTATATATACAACACAAGAGCTTTGGGATCAAGGACTCCATGAGGGAAGGTAATTTCAATTGACTAGAGCAGCTGGAACCCAAAGTAATATTTGCTGGAAGAGCTGAAAGGGAGTATAGGAGAGAAACTTTGGGACAAAAGAGAAAGGCAAAGTGCTGCAGGAGGTTGTTCACCCCATTGTTGAATTAACTTTTGCTTCAGTACAATCTCCGCTCCCAACGTGGTGGTCAGAGCCTGCTGACTGCTGCAGAAGGGCTCAGCAGGAGCCCCGATCCACGCAGATGACTTGTACAAGGGTGAGAATGAAACACAGCCTGCTTGCCCAGAAATAGATTTGAGGGGGTTTTGTTTGTGTTTTGTTCTGAAACTGCTTTGCACTCCAGCCTGGAATAACTCTTTTCTCCCACATTTCTCCTCCTTGGCTGGCTCAGATGTGCAGCCACCAGCTGTTTGCTGCCATTGTTCCTTGCTCCTTCCCCTCCAAATTCTTGGGGACATTATTTTCTTGAAGCTTTTCTCAATAAGAATTTAATCAAACAAAACAAGCCCACAGCAACCCGGCGCTTCTTGGACACTGTTTGATGTGTAAATATGTAAAGAAGGAGTGTTTGGAAAATGCAATCAGCTACCTCCTGGGGACTCGAGTCCTACCATGAGCCAAGGTGACTCTGCAAGGGAGCTATGTGCTCCTGCAGGATTAAATTCCAGCTGCAGCAGGAGCACTGATGACCAGAGGCGCAGAGAAACCACTTCTTAAAGAGGTATTTTTGAGTGGCCACATGGTTCTCATCCAGGCCAAGCATCCAGGAGCCAGGTCCTCCCCTCGGGATGGCATTTCTGTCATTCCCATACTGCTGGCTGTTATCTGTCCATTTTGTTCTTTCTTGCCTCTGTGGAGCTGAGATGATGGATCCCTCTGAACTCTGCAGATACTCATTGATTTTATGGCCTTATCAAACTTGGGGGGGGGGGGGGCAAGAAATAGCTCCTAATATTTGACTCATTGCCATGGAGTGAAATACCTTGCACGGGCTGTGCACACTTTACGTTAGAACTACTCTGATTGCTGCCAGCGAAGTATACAGGAGGTGACTCCAAGGAAAGCCTGCAGCTTTCCTTGTGCTGGTCCTCTTGCAGGTCAGGAGATAGACTGCATGCAGCTCCTGACCTGCAGCACTCGAGCAGATGGCTTCTGCTCTTGTTCTCAGACTGCTAATAGGGTTCTCTTCTGCTGCCATTATTATGGAAGAAAACACACTGCAAAAATTAATACATTGCAGTTTGTCAAATGAGCCCCGCTGCTATTTAATCTGTGTTTGTGAACAACAATTCACAACATTATTAACTTCAAACCTCCTCTAGACCAAGTTCAGATTCAGAGTTGATGGGTTTGTCACAGCATGCTCACTGCCAGTTGCACTCTGTGATGCTAAGGAACGTCAGCAATGTGTTATTTTGTAGAGACTCACAGGAGAGGGGGCTGTATCCTTACTTATCATTCCTGTAGTGCAGTGTTCCCTTGCAGCTAAAGGAGAACATACTCAAATGACATTTATCCTCTCATTCAGAAGTCTGTTTAAATAATTTTACATCTTCTCTTCAATACTGTAGATCAGAACTCAGCTGCACAGATGCAGTGCAGCTCTGACATATAAAAGACTGGCCCTTGCTTTTGGGAAACAATGCTCTTACTCAAAAAAAGTGTTACTCCTCAGTACTAGGGAGCTGGTACCTGCTTATGTACTCATCAGGATCAGGTGCTGAACTCACTCAGGCTCCACCTCTTAGGTATCCCTGCCTAAAATGGCTAGAAAGGGTGTTTTGGTCTCCTTCTCCATGCCTAAGTGTATGCTCAAACTCCAAGCATCTATTCAGGGGCAATACCAGGGTATCAGTCATGATGACTGGAGATAAAGTGTCACGTTGGTTATTAAGGAGTTAAGGGGAAAACAAATCTGCATTCAGGTTGGAGCTTTGAAAGTAAAGCGGATGATGTCCAGCTCTGAAAAAGCAGTCCCTTTACTCGAAGTGAAAGCAAAGCAAGAAGTCAGTGTGCTGCTGTTGGATAAGCTTCAACAGCAAAATTTGCCTGTTTTTGTCTCTACCCACATGCATCTCAGAAACAACCCCCTCCTTGGACTGAGTGCACCATAGTATCCCCAGCTAGTGCTGCAGAGAGGAGCCTGCCAAAGGTACCAGAGGCTTCCTGGGTTCTTTGTGTCAGGCTATCTGCAATTGAGGCAGATGTCCACATTGTTTGCAGCCTTTGGCTTAAAAGCAGTGGCATTCTTTGGCAGATATTTCCCTTTGCTTGTGCTCATTTCCAGGATGACTTTCTATTACCACAAAAGAAGCACTTGCTGCTCATTTTCCCTCTACTTCACTATGCAACACCTCCTTAAACCTGTACAATCCCTGTGGCTCATGGACTTCGCAGCCTCTTGAGAAATGGTGGGTTGGCAACTCACTAATTACTTCTGCTTGAAGTTTGCATTGGGCTGATCTCTCAGAAAGGTTAACAAGAGCACCACGCTAGGCATGCACTGTGTGAGAGACACAATACCACATACTTGTACATACAGTAAAGATGAAAGGCTCATACTGTACTTCAGAGCATGGGATGGTTTAATCCTGAAATAGAATCTTGCTGATAGTAACAAGGTCTGTTTGTTTTTCATATGCCTATTTGGGGAATGGCTGCTCTTCAAGTAAACATTCTCTCTTGCATGCAACCACCAGTATTTACCTTGACAAGATAGTTTATTATCATTCTTAATTTTCTCTTCCTTTGAACGTTTCCATTCTCTTAACAGGATGGTAGAGCCATTGTATGGAGAAACAATCTCAAGTGAACAAAGTTCTGCAGCTTAGCACAGCCCTGTTCATCAGCTGAGCTCAGAATCTAACCATAATTATGTCCTCAGCTCCTCTCACTGCTCTATCACACATTACTTTATGTAATGCTTAAGGTGATTTAAGATGCTATACGTTATTTAGCATTTTTAATAGGCCAAATGTGCCTAAGTGACAAGTTCTCCGTTTGATAGGCATTATTTCTGAAAGGTGAAATGAGAAAAACACCAATGCTGGAAGTTACATGGTGCAGCAGTACATAACCATACAAAACAGGAGAACTGAAAACATTTTTGTGTGTAAAGAGGGTAAGGAGAAAGGAATTAATCACAGAAAAGACAACAAACCTATCTCAAGAACTTCATCTATCTCACTGCCTGAGTGGACCTTGGGAAGTGGAATGGGAAGCAGGGCTAACTTTTGCTGAACTCCTACTTGGCTTCATGATTCAATCCTTGTTGCCAAATTCAATGGATTAAAAGAGGCAGTGGATGTGCAGAGGGACAATGTGGCTCTGCCTTCTATTATCCCAGCAAGGGAGATTAATAAAAGTGATGCCAGTATCTATTTTCCTCTGTGTCAAGTGAACCTGCCTCAGTGCACAGCACAGTTTACTTCAGGTTTCCCCAGACTCCCCTGAAGATGAACCTCTCTCAGTGCTCCCAGCAGATAGATGACAATACATAAAATACAGGCTTAGAAGGTATTTCTGTACAGGATGATGGATAGACATAAAAGACGGTGCAGCTTATCTGGTTCCTTCCGTCAGCTCTACTGGGCCCTTTCCTGTCCCAGCAGATGTTCTCCAGTGCTTTGCCCAAGGGTAAAACTTCTATCGCTTCTCTTGGGAAACCATGCTGCTAGCTCTAGGCCTCACGAGGAGATCTCCTCCCAGACTCCTGTTAAATCTGAAGTCCTGTTCACTTTCAAGCCATTTCTGCTTCCCTCCGTGGAGACCCTGTCCCAACACAAAGGCGCTGCTTCTGAGGTACAGTATCTCAGTGCAAAGTGACTTTAAATGTCCTAGTTTCAGACTAACTCCTCAGAGTAGCTCTCCATTCTGTGGTTTTGGTTTAACATGGTAAAATGTGGTAGATCTCAAGTGGTTCCTAAGTGAGATGGTAATCTATGCACAGTTCTGCATCAGCTCCTCTCAGCTAAACATGGGCAGATGTCACCCATTCCTACTGGCAGGTGAAGTAGGACCACACAAAAAATGAGGGAGAACCTAGCAGAAGTCATTACAAACATCAGGTCCTTACCTGTCACTACCAGCTGCATGGTGAGATTCTTGTAGAGGCCATGCTTTGTATTGCTCAGGACAATGGTGTAGTTTCCAGCATGCTTTGGTCTCACGTCTCTTATGCCCAGTCTGTATTTGAGTGGATCTGGCTCATAACACGTGTGGTTGTCCTTGATCAGTTTGCCATCTTTGTACCTGTTTTGAAAGTCACATCAAAGCTCGTCATATACTTGAGTGCATGTCAGCCCTCAGGAAACCCAAGTGCTGCCCAAATTAGGAGGAGGTAAAGAGTCATCCTTCAAAACAGCAAAGATTGGATGAGGCTTGGAGCAACCTGCTCTAGTGCAAGATGGCCCTGCCCATGGCAGGGGATTGGAACTGGATGAGCTTTTAGGTCCCTTCCAACACAAACCAGTCTAGGATTTTGTGATTTATCACTGCTGCTTGAACTGGACATCTATTCCATTGATCTTTCCACACTAAGACTGTGTAGTGTCTGCAGTGCTATGGGGTGGCTTCATCCATGCTCAGGATGGATTAAAATGCTCAGGAAAAGAGCATTTTAATAGATCTGGGTGAACAGTGCCTCTCACTTGCTCAACTGTGATCAGAAATGTACGTCTAGATGCCCTCAAATTACACTGGCTGTGCAATGCTATGTGAAGGAAATCAGGGATTAGCCAAAATTCATGCCATCAGTTTTTAAAACAATGTATTAATTAGGCAGAAATGTCTTTCCGTGTGTGTGTGTGACCCTTTACTGTTGCTGAAAAAGCTGGAGAATGTACAGTCAATAGGAAGGTCAGTGAGGAATTAATTTCCAATATGCAGATTTGGGTTATGATTATGGAATAGGCCAGACTTTGCCACACACAGAGCTTTAAGCTTGGTGCAAGAAGAAGCTGAAGCACCAAGTCCTTCTGCTTGAGAATGCTGGAAAACTCCTTTACAGCCATTTAAACGACTGTACTGAGAGAGCTCCAACATCAACAGCTGTGGCTTCAAACAGGCAGGGAAGGCAGCTCTGGTGGTCCCAGGCAGCTCTCAACCAGCTCCACGCTGAGCCCCAGGAACAAAGCTTTGGCGGAGGAGAGGGGACGGTCCCCACTTCAACTCACAAAAACGTTTCCATCTCCTAAATAACAGCAACATTTAAAAACACCTCCTGGCAGCACTGATTGCACTGATGTGAATATTAGAGAATTACATGTTATTGCACTGCTAAAAACATGCAGCAAACCCATCCCTGAGCATTCCTTTGCTGACTGCCATGGGCAGGGACACCTTCCACTAGAGCAGGTTGCTCCAAGCCACGTCCAACTTGGCCTTGAACCCTGCCAGGGATGGGGCAGCCACAACTTCCACAACACATTTCCCTTCCTATTAAGCTGATCCATTACAGTCCTGGTGCAGCCTTTAGTTTGCTTGGGAGGATTCACTGCATAGTCTGCAAGGATCTGACATTGCTGGTGGTACAGGGTTGGAGAGCATTATGTAAAAGCCATGAAGAGAAGCAATTTCTGATGTTGAAAATGTGTCCTGCAGCTTTCTGTTATCCACTGCTTCTTTACAGACTGGCAACCCTTCCCCGGTAGCTTCCTGCTTAAATCTTCCAAACAGTTCTGTGTGCAGGGTAAATGAAAACCCCATTTTCCTGGTGGAGATCTTTTCTGCATGATAGGAGAGAAAAAGAGCATGGACCAGAAGTATGGTTTGCCCAGCTTCACAAAGCTAAGACAACATGGGAAGGAGTCAAATCTCCATAGCTGATCTGTGAGAGCACAACTATGAGCATTCCCAGTTCTCATCTTTATCTGTGTGATAGGAGCAGTGAAATCTACTCTAGACAGGAGTTCAAAGGAAGGTCGAGTATCCCTGATTTTGCTCAAGTTGATGGTACTCACCAGGTGACGGTTGGGCGAGGAAAGGCATCCACCTTTGCAGCCAGTTTCAGTGACTTGTGTCCTGATGTAATCTCATAGTAAGGCCCTTTCTTATGTGAAACCATAATGAAAGGCTTGTCTGAAAAGAGAGATGAACAGGAAGGCAGTAATGGAGATGTGCCACGGCACAGAGCTTGCATCTTTGGATTGTCTTGTGTCTGCCCTGCAGTTTTAGCAATACAGACCTGCAGAAGCTGTAGGCAACCAAATGGACCAGATGTTAAACACAGTTCCCCTGCAAGGCTCAGCCACAGCCAGAGAAGGTCTATCTCCAAATGAAGTACTTAATATTTAAAGTAGGGAATACAGATCTGCATTTCTGCTCAAGCAGTGTGTACAATGCCTGAGGTACCTCTCACCCAAGGTCAGAGTTTCCAGGGCATCAGCAACCACGTTTTTCAAAACAGTGCTACTCCCAGTTAATGCATGTCCTAGAATCATAGAGGATCACAAACTGGTTTGGGTTGAAGGGACCTTAAAGCTCATTCAGTTCCAACCCCTGTCATGGGCAGGGACACCTTCCACTGGAGCAGGTTGCTCCAAGCCCCTGTGTCCAGCCTGGCCTTGAGCACTGCCAGGGATGGGGCAGCCACAGCTTCTCTGGGCACCCTGTGCCAGCTCCTCAGCACCCTCACAGGAAAGAACTTCTGCCTAAGAGCTCATCTCCCCTCTGTCACGTCTCAGTCTTAAACTGTCTTTGAACAGTGCTGGGTGCATCTCCCTCACAGATTGATTAGACCTTATAGATGATTAATTGTTAACTAGTTGCCGTTCTCCCTTCTTTAAGCTAAACAATCTTGGTTCTTGGGTATTCTGGTTCAGCTGCAGAACTCACCATACACTGTAACTGTGACATTGGCCTCCATCTGTGTCATGTTGACTGTTTTGCACACATAGAGGCCTCCGTCTTGCATGGTGATATTTTCAATTGTCAGGCTACTGCCAACCTTATACACCATGCCACTCCGGTCCATGGTTCTCCTAGGATAAGGGTGCTGGAAATCAGAAAAAGAGTGGTCAAAAAGCAGCATAAAGTGGATTATATTGCTCATCATTTCAAAGTCTGCCAGTAAAGAAAAGCAATGATTCATATCCAAATTATCATATCTCCCATCACTGAAATAAATGATATGAACTGCAAACCAGCAGGAAGAGCCCTTGTGAGAGGTTCCATTATCAAGTCTAATAAGAGAGAGAGGCAGAGTGGAACTGCTGAAATCTGGGCAGGAAGGTCAGTTCAGGGATGTGTCACTGGTCAGCCCTTCTCAGGGACCGCATCCCAGGGATCTCAGTGCGAAACAGCTGCTGGCATTGTCAGGTCAGGGTTGTGCTTTGGGGGTTTGTGAGGTTTGGGGGTTTTTGGTTGCAGTCAGTATTTTTCTATCTAGCTTTAAAAACTCCTACTTTCACCAAGAAATATATTATGACAGAAATACAATATATTATGACAGGCAAGTGCCAATGCAAATTCCTGAAGACTTTTAGACAGCATTATTGCTTCCAAGAGGATTTTTTGATCCCAGAGATTTGGCCAAGAAATTGCACATGTATAATGTTAGAAATCTAAGGAGAGTTCATGGAAGAACAACTCCCATCATATGGGGTTCAAGACACAAACTTCAGTAACACCATGTTGCTCGCACTCTATAAACCCTGTGTTGTATTTCCACATTTCCAGGATCTTCTTCACCGAAACAGAATCATTCTTTAAGTTAACAAAATTAATCAAAAATAATCAAGTTTTAGGATTCACATTTTACACTTCCCCAAGAGTCTTAGATGCCGCTTTGAAATGTAGGTTTTGTTGCACTAAAAGGAAAACAAGCAATCATTTTAATTCTAAGCGTCAAACAGAACCTTGAGTAGTATCTCAGATAAATGAGCTGGTTTGGAAAATACTCCATCTTCCCTCTGTTTTTCCTTAGGAGAACTGAAAGGTTTCAGTACATCAAAGCAAATGCTCAGTCTTTTGCAGGATTCTACTTCCAATTTGGCATTTTTGTGTTACATCCCACAGAAAGCTCAGGAACCTACAGTCAGAATTTAAATGTCATTCTTTGGTGGAGATCTCAGCAGATACATTTGGCTTTTGTTTCACTTATTCCTGCTTAATAAACACCAGGACAGATGAACACACTGACAGCTTGAACCTTCATGGCTGTCACTGTGAGCTGAGATTTAGCCTGGGATTTGCCATTTAATTTGCAGGTTCAGGATGGTCAAAGACGTTTTTATTGACCCAAACTAAAAATACAATCAATTGTAGGCTTGCAAGTGGTTGGATGCATCTCAGAATGAGTAGTTTACTCAACCCTGTGCAGAGATCTTCCTTTTGGGTAAGGGGAGACTGTAAAAGCAGAATACAGAGTTTTCATCAACTCACTTTCCCACTGGGACTTGTCCATATGAACTCAATTCGCCCGTTGATGAAAGTTTCTGCTCTGCATTCCAAATAGAGAGTTTCTCCAACCAGCAGTTTCTTGGGAGTTGCTTTCAGAGCCAGGTTCTGTACTCTGTCCTCTGCAATGGAAAAATCAAAGCTATCACCGCTCAGCACTCTGTATCAATCACAGTTGAGATGTAATCTGCACTCCAACTGCTTCTCCGACATCTGCTCCTTTCCCAGGTTCCAAAGCATCTCACCTTCTTATCTCATTTCTTTGGAACTAGTGGGAAAGGCCCTTGCAATGCAAACATGAGGCTAGTTGTATAAATGCCTGATACCAGCTAATCAAACTGATCACATGGATTCAGTAATTCATTAATTACTTCTCTTGCATGTGCCAGGTTTGGCCCCAACCCTCATGCATCACTCCACAGCCATCCTCTGAAAGGGTTTTCAAAGCCAACTCATCCTTTTGAGTGCCTCAACATCTGCCTATCTGTGAGAGGATTCATATCTGTAAAACATGAATCATGTTTCTCATGCCCTCTGATGACCAACAACCATTTCTTTCCGAATGGGATCCACAAATCTTGGTCTTATATGTTTATTTATGCCTTAAATAGGTCAACTCTGAAATAAGCCTGCATCAAGTTTATGGTGGCCCACCCTAAAGAAACATCTGATCTCTATACATGCTCTAGAGTAAGGTATTGCCCAGATCCTTGTCGGCTACAAAGGAATGATCTAATGGGTTTTGTAGCTTTGCATTCATGATTCTACTAAAAAACTAATTACTCCAATAATGAAGAAAACGAGAGAGATTTGCAGGATTTATTTGGCTGCCATTCAAATTTACAAGCCTGTTGTTCGAAGCTGAGAGCTAATTGTATAGAAGGATGCCATGACCTAATGGGAATGAAGTCACAATAAACCCTCCCCTGTCAGAAATATAATATATGAGAAGAGAAAGAACATACATCAAAAACAAAGGAAAAAAAACTTCCTAATGATCTGTATATAAATTCTCAGTAAGCAAAACTGTCATGTCTGCTTGCTTCAAATTTACATTTTAATTCTGAGTTAAGCTCAGCTGTAAATACAAGGGAGAGGTACAGTAAATCACCTCGAGAAACTATAGAACAGTGCAAAGGTCTGAAATAGCAGTTTAATGAGCTTTTTATACCATGATCTTGTGTGTTTAATGAGCAAAGAGAAAGGTACTATTTGGTTTCTCCTAAACCAGCAGTTGTTTTAATGTAAATACAGCGCAATCAAAGCAAACAAAGCCTTGGTGGTGGGGGCTGAATAAAATGCTCCTACTTTGTACCACCTCAATGCGTGGTCATTTTTCAAACCCAGGAATGGATCAAGTCCAAGTTCTACTGATAGGAGGAAAAAGGGGAAGCATGAGTTTGCTGGAGCTTACTACAGATCTGTACCAATTAGATATATCAAATAGAATTGAGACTAACTAAGAAATAATAGCCAGGGGCTTAGATACGAAACAGAAACCTTGTGGTGACTCCTTGGCATGCGGCTGTCACTCACCCAACTTCTGTGCTAGGTAGTAGGAGGTGAACACGCTTCCGTTCACTGTTGCAGTGCATGTGAGGACATCAGAATAAACGAAAGCATGAGGGGGGATGACAAATCCTCTTCTTGGGTCCCACACCATCTTCTTGAATTTCATCTCTACAGAATAAGGATACTGAAAGAGAACAGATGGGAGGCTTGTGAGACATTCCCCTTCCCTTCAGACCACAGGGGCAATCAGCCAAGGCTGTTCTTCCTTGCAGGCAGGGTGGCTGTTTGACCTTTCCGAGTGGTTGGTGGTCTCATTCCACACATATCTTAAGCAACATAAACATAAGCAAATACAAAAGCCCTCCCTAAGGTAGGACTGTCTTTGAAATCCAAAACTTGGACATTGTAACTGGGCCTTTTGATTCAGTAGCACCAGTGCTTTCAGATCTTAGTCAAAATACCATGCTGCCCATTGTAGGAACCATGTCCCTCATCTCTTTACTGGAAAATATTACAGCTATCTTATATTAATTCTGTTGAGTAATCCTTCTGGAAGTGTTGAAGAACAAAATTTGCTGCTTCCAATGCTACATGTAGCTACCACTTATTCTCCTGGGATCTCATAGTACTTTAAAAATATTTATGGAGAAGAGAAATATTCATGTCATGAACTCACCTGACAGCAGTCACTTACAAGCTATGGGCTATGGCTAGTCATCGGGTTCTCTCTATAGCAAAGAAAGGGATGAAGCTGTTTCAAAGCAGCCTATTGATGTCCAGGAGGCACAGAAGGAAGCAGCCTGGATGACTTAAGGTGGAAATCACAGGATGCAGGAATAAGGGAATTTAGTAACATAGACATTTTTGGTCCTTAATTCAGAAATACTTATAATGTTCTGAAAACATGGTGTCTATAAGTTCTGCTTATGAGGAAGAAAGGAACCTTAAAGCTCATCCAGTTCCAACCCCCCGCCACGGGCAGGGACAACTTCCACTGGAGCAGGGTGCTCCAAGTCCCTGTGTCCAACCTGGCCTTGGACACTGCCAGGGATGGGGCAGCCACAGCTTCTCTGGGCACCCTGTGCCAGCGCCTCAACACCCTCACCGGGAAGAACATGAGAATATGTAGCACTTCTGCTTTTATTCTTCTTCTTATGCAGCATGCAGTTTATTTTCCTGTCTGCAAATAAACACCCATCCTGTATGGCAACACAGTTTAAACAGGATTCAGTTTAAATAATACTCCTGTTCCGTAGAAATTTCAGCTTCAGGCTTTGAGAGCTGATGCCCTTCCCCCTCATATAGACACAAGCTGGCACTGATTTAGGTCACTTGTTATTACATTTCCAGCACAGACCAAAGACAAAGGAATTAGGACTGTGGGACAGTGACTGGTGATGCTGCTGGGCGCAGGAGGAGGCACAGCAAGCCAGTAGCTTTCTTTGGGAAAAGCAATTCTCTTCTGGCAGTAGTAGGAAACATGGATTTCATGTAAATACTCTTGAAGTAATCAAACTATGGCATCTCTGCTCAGAACCATTAGGGAAACTCAGGGAAATTAGAGCAAGAGAACTGAGACCTGAGGCTTAGTCGTGCTTTAACACCCATGAAGGTCAAAGCTGTAAGTGGCAAATGCACATTGAAACACATTGGTGACTAACCAGATCTGACAGGGCTGAAAGGGCTTCTTTTGCCTACAATTAAAACTGTGTTAAGCAACATTAAAAGTTTGAACTGCGTGTCTTAGCAAGAGTCTATTAATAACACAGATGATCTGCAGACTTAGTTGGGATCTGTTTAGCAAGAGGTACCTTTCCCCATGCATATTTAAAGACCAGAGAATGCAATGATTTTAAAGTATAATGGTAACACGAGGAACCTCATTTAGGGGAGCAAAAAAGTACATTTTCTACAAGAATAATAAAATGTGATAAAGCTGAACTGCATGGTTTGGCAGCTCTGCTCCCTGATGGCAAGGGGAAGGCAAAAATAACCCGGCTCAGGAGGCCCTTTTCAACACTACCCACCATGAAACATCTTCATAAAATATGCAAAAATATATATTTAAACAATCAAACCATGAGCGTCAATGGTGCTCGAAGGAAATCGCAGTGGCCTTCCTCCCTTTGAAGTGCCTTGTCTGCTGCAGCTTAAATTTGGAAGGAGAGGATGTTCTAAATCTGTCTGATCGCCCTGTTCCCCCCCATCCTCACCTCCACCCCTCTCCCGCCCCGCTTCCTCTTCGCATGGGAAGCCGCCACCTTGGCTCCACACAGTGCTACAACATTCCAGACAGGGCGAAACAAGCGCTGACTTTCCATAGATGGACCTGGGGCTGGTGGCTCCTGAGGCCAATGCTGCTTCCCAAGGATTTAATTCTGGCAGCAGCTTGCAGCAAGGTGAATGACTTGAGGAAGAAATTCTTTACAACAAGGGTGGTAAAACACTGGCACAGGTTACCCAGAGAGGTGGTGGATGCACCATCCCTGGAGACATTCAAGGCCAGGCTGGATGTGGTTCTGGGCAACCTGATTTAGTTGAAGGTGTCCCTACTCATTGCAGGGGGCTGGAGGAGATGAACTTTGAAGGTCCCTTCCAACCCAAAGTATTCTATGATTCAATGACTTCCAAGTTTGTGTTTGAACTCATTGCAAGAAGAGAATTCATCTGGCAAGCAGGACTGCCTATAAATAAGGGAATAAATGTGGAGGTCTGCTTAGTCCAGGGTCCAAGGGCACATTTAGGCTCACGTGACTGTGCTGGCAGCAGAACCCCAGCAATGAATTTGGCGGAGTAGGCTAAACCAAGATGGGGAAGTTTCATTTTTATAGCCAAGAAGGAGAAGGTGGTAACACTTAGGCTAAAGGGCTAAGCTATAGCTGGAGAGGAGCCTTATTCCTCCCCTTTTAGTCCCTACTGACATCTTTTAAACAGAGCTCTGTTAAAGCCATAAGGCCAGTGCTGTCCCTCGGCACGTCTACTGGAAATGTGCCATTTGGCTCAGCAGGAGCCAGAGCACTCTCTCAAGCCTCTGTGATCTCATGTGCTGTCTCCCAGGAGAAGGAGATGTCTAACAACTGAGACATCCAACTGCTAAGAGGAGCAGTGGTGCGTCGTCCTATCTGCCTGTACTCCACTGGCACGCTCCATCCAGCAGAGCAACCTCATCTCCCAGCCCCTCCAGAACACCCTGTGGAGAAGGGGCAGAGGCAGAGCTGTTGTTCCCATTGGGACAGCTCAAACAGGGGAACAGAAAGGCACATCCATTAGATAAAGCCAGGGTGGGAGCCAGAAGACCTATGTTCTGTTCCTCACTCTGTGGCAGGCTTCTCTATAGATCAATTCTAAAGCCCTTCAGATGAGTGACCAGACCTCCATCAATTGAGGAAGCCCTAGACCTTCAATTTCCATTTTTATTACACAAAATGGCCTTGGCCTCCATAGACCATTCTGTAACCTTGACATTCAGCTGGAACTGCTGCCAGAGGATGGATGGTGCAGCCATTTATTCCCAAGGCTGAAACTTGCTTTGAATCTATGAAATCGAGCAAAAATGGCAAACGGCTCTGAGAAGATTCAAGGTATAAAACAGAGAAGTTTTCAGAAGGATAGCAAATAGCCAGGTATTACACTAAGAATGCTGAAGAAGAACTGAGCACTCCTATCTTTGCCAATTTATGGAGGAACATCAAGCCACAAGATGAGATAAAGGTGTGATAAACTCAGCCTGTCCCCCAGAGCACCCTTGTACACAGCTCAACAGCAATGCACAGCTCAGTAGCAATACATTAGCCACCTTCATCCGTTGTAGTTTGTATTTTACCCACTGTGCTGGCAGCCCAGCCTCTGAACTGATTTTCTTCAACACTCACTTACCTGGGTGAGCTTGGGTTTGATATCTGGCGAGGTGACTCGGCAAGGGACCACAAGTGTTTCCTTAGCATCTAGAATGTAGATTATTTTGGGATGTTCCGGGTGAATCTCCACAAATGGATTTCTGTAATCTGCAGGGAAAAGAACACTGATTTTCAAAACTGCTCCTTTACTCCTCAGTGACCATAAGGGCAGGGTAATGGAGTGGCAAACTGCCCCTAGAAGGCTGATGTGGCATGTGACAGAACACTCCGTCACATTTTGATTCTTTGCAAATGCCGGTGTCATCTAGGGATTATAGACAATGGCCAAGAATGGGAATTCCCCATTTCTACCCCTGTTTATCCAGTGTAATCTTATAAAATCTCCTTTTCTTATCTATTCTCCATCTGCAAAAAAGAAGTTCGTAAATGAGCTCCACAGGTCTCCATGGCACTGGAGTTAGTTCTTTCCCCAGTGCTCTGAATTTCTTTCATAGGTGGTATCACCCTGCAGCGCTCCTGAATTCCACAGCAGTTGTTACAATGGGTTTACAGCAGTAAAGGTAAAGCAGCTGAAAAGCGGCTTTCTGTAAGTGAGGATCTCCAGAGTACTGCAGAATTCATGCAAAAAGGGGCTGTAGACCCAGGATAGACAAAGCCAGGCAAGACTGATGTTTAATCCAACAGTGAAGGGACCTGGTAACACTCTTGGGAACCACATATATGTGAACACATACTTGTGCCACGGTAAATCAGTTCGCACATACGTATACAAAAGAAATACATCAAAATCCAAAGTAGTATAAGTTGATAAAGCTCCTAAATGTCCTTTATTGATTTTTCATTGTATGAATACATTGAAGGTCATTATAAAATTAAAATCATGTTTATGAAATCCTAAAACCTTCAAGATTCTTCTAGAAAGCATTCTCTGATATTCTTATGGTACAAAATTGCAAATACCCTTCAGCCATGCTATACCAAGAGCACCACAGGGTATAGGCCATCAGCCACTTTTGGGTTGAATTAGACTGCTGACAGGAAAGGATGTGCTCCCTTGGGCAATAACCTCAACCTGCTTGTCCTTAGCTTGGGACCTGCCTTTGCACACTTAATTACAGTTTGGAAATGGGTTCACCTAAAGCATGGGAAATAGCTGACATGTTCAGGTTTGTGAACAATCTGGGTTGCAAAAATATGCTCTAAAGTATTGTGATAGTACTTTCAAAAGGATGTGAACCCTATTCAAGCCTTAAGCTGAGGAATCTGGTCTCCAGACCACAATTCTGTAGCTGGTTCCAATCCCTAGAGCTAATAAGAAATATTTATACTCAATCTGGATCAGTAAGATCCTGGATTATTAAAAGTTGATCCTTGGATTATTCATTATAGGAAAAAGCAGAGAAAGAAGATTTTTGTGTATTTGCAACAAGCAGAATGCAAATAAGTGTGTGGAGAATGGTATTTGTATCTATTTCTAGATAGCGATAAACTATGTGGGGCAACTGATGTGCTATGTCACGCGGGTCAGGACAAGAAGAAGGGCAAGAGGAAACTTGCTGTGAAGAAAGGATCTTCTTGATACCAAACTTCACAAACCTGGATCAGGTTTTGACTAATTGCTCTCACTGCAAAGATGGAACTCTGAATTTGGAACTATTCCTGCCAGTCCTTTTAAAGGGAATTTCAGAGCAGCGCTGTTTGTTTAAAAAGTAACATAAATCACCAGGCAGCAGCTAAGCAAATGTTAAACAGTCCTAAAATGTCAGAAAATATTGAACTATGCAGTGATTGAAATGTCTTAGTCAAAGGGAATACAATTTCTCAAACATATTTCCTGTTCAGGGAAAAGAAATAATGACTTAACCCCATTCTCCTCCATCACCTCTCCCTACCTCCAGCACTGACCTTGACCAACTGTGCAGATTTAGCACAGGCCCAAAAATAATCTGTTTCCAGATGTAAATAGGGCAGATACTCATCATGGTGGCATTGAATGACTGGAGAATGGGAAGAGTGAATTTACAGAAGCTGTATTTCATTCCTAATTGATTTTAATAGCAGCCTGCACCTGAATTGCTGTATGTGTAGCCAGCAGCTAGAATTACACTGTCGCAGATCATAAGCTACAATCTGAAGCCAAAATATATAAGTCTAGCCTTCTAGCATCAGTCTGTGGAATCTAGACAGTGTTTATAAATCCCTGTGCAATTAACAACAGCAAAAGGCAGTCTGGGGTTATAAAGATGGAGTTGGGAAAGCAAAGGCTGGCTTGAGCTGTTGATTGTATTGATTGTATTGATTGTCAGGTCTCAGGGGCATTATTGTAACTGTTTTGAAAAGGAGGAAAAGGGTTTGTATTTTATGGGTCCCTCCCTTTCCTGCAGTGAGGTTTCCTAGAGCCCTGTGCAGAGGGCAGATGGCTGTCGTTTGTGTTATCTCAGTGCTTTATCCAGTGCATAGCTTTAGCCTGAAGAGTTCTCTGTCTACCAAGGGCCTCCTTTTCTCTGTACTGGAGCTCAAAACCAGGGTGGTATACTTGTGTGAGTGAGTGGAGCAGCTCCCAGTGTGAAGATGCTAATATGGCATCTACTTGCAGTGCTAAACTACTACAGTTTTGACATGAGAGCTTAACCATCTTTGGCCATTAAGGGAATGGGATCCTGGAATGAGAGGAAAAGGCAGTTGCAGGTGGAGGTCAAACACTCACTATATTACCCTGGGTATGTCAGGGAGGCTTTTTGTCCTCCCTACCTGGAATCCTCTGCGCAAAAGAAAACCTAGTATCATCAAGCACTAAAAAGTACCAGGACACAAGCTGCAGAGCCAGCCTCAGTGGGTCCTGCAGCCTGTGTGTGCTTTGCTCCAGCAGCATTAAATCCCATGTAAACAGGAGCAAGCGACTGACCTCACCGGGGTTGGGAAGGAGACACTGAGCGCTTCCCAGGCTGTTCACTGAAGAGATAAGCAAAGAGAAACTGGCACAGCTTTGGATCTTCACAAAATGACAAAGAATAAATACTGAATAGGGAACTAATCAACTGCCAGCTGATACCTTTGTTATGGTTTGTGCAGGCAAAAAACTGAGTCCTTCATGGAACTCCCAAGTAGTTAAGGCTGTGGCGTGGAAAAATGATCTGTTGGAACATCAGGAGTGTCACTGTCAGCTTCCCAAACACATCCACCACCCCAAGTTCATCAGCAACCAGTTAACTGCTTGTAGCAAAGTCTCAGAGACAGAAGTTCTTGGAACAAAAGGGACAGCGTTACTTTTCCTTAAAAATGATAACCTGAGCCTCAAGGAAGGTCTCCAATTCCAGATGGCAGAAATCAATTGCACTCAAGTGCTGCAATGTGGAGAGCTGGGCATGGGAAATGCAGTATCATCCTCTCTCAGTTTCCAGCACTGAACTCTGAAGGGGGAAATTGTCAGCAAAGAAACACTCGATGAAAATAGTCTTTCCCTGTAGCTTGGCACATCTGTTCCTCCTGAGCTGGGGAATAACGTGCCCTATGAATCTCGCCCATAAAGAAACACCCATCAGTTCCCCTAGGATAAATAAAGAGGATAATTTACCATGGGCTGCAAAGCTCATTTCATGTGAAGAAAGACAAGAGCTGCAGCACGCTGGGGGTTTATCAGCTGCGGCACTGGGTCCGAGGCGAGGGAATGGCCCCTTCCCTGCGGTCTCAGACTGGCTGGCTGGCTCTCCAGGTCAGTGGAAGTTTGCAGGAAGCTGCAGCCAGGCCGGGGTGTTACTGTTTACCCAGCAGGGCTCAAGAGGGAACACAAACACCAAGTGAAGGAAGCAAAGGCAGCAGGATGGTGGAGGGAAAGGGGCCTGCGGTCCGGCCGTGGGGAGCAGCCAGGCAGCAGTATCAAGCACAACGCAACTCAAGAGGTCAAATGCCCACAGGAACGTTGTTCACCTCCAGGCAGTGAAGCCCTTCAACCCACAGCAGTGTTTAATTTCTCTTTCTATTTAGGAAAAGAGATAAATTGCTGCTTGAGATGTGCTTGGGAAAGGTTCCTGTGAGCTCAGGGGTGTAATAGCAGCTGCCTGGGGAACGTGCAGCTCCCTGCCCAGACCCGCAGTGCCAGTGTGTGAACACTGATCCAGCACCCTTTCCCCTGACAGTGATACCTGTCCTCTGTTCAGTGCTTTCTGGAGTAGAGGAAGTGGTGGAGGGCTGGAGTTATGTCGTGCTCACTTGGCGTTTGAATCCCACTCTCCAGAGAGCTCATGGCCCTGTCCTGCCAGCTGAGGATGCTGAGGGACTTAAATGCCCTCACCACTGCACCCCAGGAAGTCAGCATGTCGTATACTCCTGCAGCTCTTTACCTTAGAGCATCCTATCACCTGCCTGTGTGCTGGAGACATCCTCCTGAGGCACACAAAGGATTCTGTACAGGATTTTGGGTGCTTTTCATTTCTCCTCACGTTTTATACACCGTGACAGCAATTTGTCTCTTGATATTTGTATCATATCTAAAGCTGTGGAGATAACATCACCTCTCCCTTCAGATACTATTCCATCAGCCCACGGAGCTGATAAGCATGAAATGGCCTTTGAGAACAGCCATCCAGGGCTGTTCATGTCTGTGAAATTCCTGAACATTCTCATTTTGCTTCTCATTTTGTTCCTGCTGAAGAGAATTCTCTCCCCCTCACTATTTCCTTTCTTCGTTCAGTCCTACCTTAGCTGGGAGGCCTGGGCAGAGTTTCACGGGTTCTTTAAGTTCATGTTTTGACATAATCCCCATGAAGTTTGCCTTCGTCAAGGTCAAAAGCACTGAGAGGAGGTTTAGAATCTGCTCTTTAATAGGAGCATTAGCAGCTAAGAGACGCTCTGGAAAGCTTTACAAGGAAGTTGCCTGGTCTGCTCTCTTCCTCCTGGTAACACATCAAAGCTTCTTCTAGGCACAGGAGTAACCTCTGTAAAATCACTTGGTTTGAAACTGGACCTTTGCAAAGAAAGGACCTGTCAGTTTGGCAGGTCAGGGAAAAGGATTAGTGCTGGAATGTTCAGGTTGAACAGAAAGCAGAGTATTTTCTCTTTAGGTGAAAGAAAAGTGACTGCAAACCCGCCAGAAGCCATTCTGAGTCAACATGAAACATTCTGGTTTGGTCAAATTCTTCCCCTGGAGATTCCTGTTAGAAACACAGGAATACTTGTAGAGAAAAATAGTAACTTTCAAAAGTGATACTTCAAAAAGTGTGGAAGCAAAAGGTAACTGTGAAACAAATAAGAGCCAGCATGGAAAGGGTCACTGAAAACAAAAGAATCTCCATCCTGGGGCTGGAATTACATTTCCAGAACCAGAACTCACAGATTCTGACTCCCCACACCACCAGATTTCAGGCCAGTGCAGAGTCCTGCAGCCCCATCATTGAGAGCAGGTCTCCTGCATTGGCTTCTCCCAGCTGCAGAGCTGAGGTATGGCGCAGCCGCTAGCACTTACTGAGTGGATATGAAATGGGAAGGAAGAAGTGGGAGAAATTGTGTGGGATTTTGGCTGTCAGGCTTTCATTTAGGAATTCTTTATCAATGAGCAAGGGGATTGTTACCTCTTCCTGCTGGGCTGTCAAGTGCTGTCACTGACTTAGTGCCAGGAACTTAAGCTGCTCACTCAACATCCTATTTTACAAGGCTCCTCCACTTACAAGTGACCCTGTAGGATAGGATTTGAAGATACCAAATGTCTTGTTTCAGTATTGAAAACATCTTTCTTTTCCCTTGGAACCAGCCCTAATACTTGTGGAGCAACAGAGAGGGTTCTGCGCAGTGACATAGCCTGTATTTCCATCTCCTGTGTCCCTAAACACTGTTAACTAGGTTATGGTGCCAAACGCTTCCACCAGTCTGTGTGAGACAGGGGGCTTATCTGGTGGGCTCTGCACCCAGCAGACAGCACAGCATTTGCCTATCTCAGCTTGCTGAGTGTCTGGCAGCAAGTGTAGCTGTCTCAGTGTCTCCAGTGTGAAAGAAAGAAGGAATGCAGCTCCAGCCCTGTCCTCACTGGTAATATCTTCTGGAAGGCAAGCCAAAGCCAAGTCAGGGCTGTCACCCTGGCCCTGCAATTCTGCTTCTCACGTTCATGTTATCTCTCTGAACTGTCAAGAGAATTAAGGAGGCAGAAAGCAGCTTCAAAGAACATCACAACCAAAACATGATCTCATGTGAGGGGTGCTTTTCTGTACTTTCATCCTCTTTAGATTGCTCTTGGTGGGAAAGGGATGAAGAAGATGAGGCTTCACATCTCTGGGCTGTAGTTTGATAAAGAAGAGACTGTGGTTGATGTGACACTTTGTCCTGCTGCAGTACTTGCACCACCTCTCCTCCTCATTCTTTACAATAGCAAGGGAGATCTCATACCCTTTGCTGGGGATGGCTGGGAGACCTCACAGCCTTCCCTGGGAGCATGCAAGAGATGCATGCTCCAACAGAAGAAGCTGCTTGTTTGCATCCCCTTTTCCTTCAGAATGGCCTGAACAGGACTTGTGCTGATGGAGGGAAGCAAAATAGAATTGAGCTCATGCTCCTTCCTCCTGGTGCATCGACTGAGTGGTACAAAGAGGCATAGCAAATTCCTCACTGCTGCGTAGAGCTGAGGGCAAGGCAAGGGGAAGGCACTGCAAAAGCTGAGGCAGCCTTTCAGCTGGTGCAGAGCTCTTCCTGCAGACACCCTGAGGACTGTCATACTTTAAGAGTTGCTTGGCCGATACAACAGTATTTCAAATAGCTGAGAGCTGGAAGTGCTGGCTTCTCCCTAGGCTGGGGCCCAGGAGAGCCCTTGGGGAAGGTGGAGCAAATCTTTCCTTGATTTGTCTTTTTTGCCTCCTTCTCTAAGCCAGGTTGGATTTTATGTGTGCCCTCGGAAACACTCCAGAGAGGCTTTCTGTATTTTAACACAGAATAGACAGCCTGCCCTTTGCTTTGGACAGACATCCCAAAGGGTGAGGTAAATGAGGATGTTCCTCACAGGGAAGTATCTGTTTGGTAGGGAAGAGTGATTGAAGAAGAGAGCCAGAAGCAAATGACACTGTTGAGCTGGCTTGAGAAGGTTTGCAGTGGAAGTGCCGTCCACACGAGACTTTCTGATTTGACTTCAGTGGTGGAGAGCTGGCTCACCAGAGAGAGGATACTCTGTGGATGGACGGTGGGCTTCCCCCATTCTCCCTGTGCTCTGACAGTAGCCACCAGAGAGTTCCTTGGCTCCCATTCAGCCTTTCCCTGCAGAGATTATCCCCTCAAGTTGCAATGAAGCTAAACCAGGCAGTTAAAAACCACCCAATTAGCTCTGTTCAGCCCAAAGCTGCTTTGTATTTCCAGAAAGAAGATGGGTAATGGAAGGAGGGGGTTGTCTTGCTCTTTAATTATGATCCTTGGGACTTGCAGCTCCAGTGGGAAGCAGAAAAAGCCCCGGGAATAATTATTCAGGATTAGGTCCTGAGTTCTCCCCCCAGAGGGCTGGTGCATGGAGGCTGACCCTACCACCTTCGGGTCCCTCATGATGGGGCTGATGTGCAGAGTCACAGCTCAATTGCACCGGGGGGAGAGCTGCTGAATGCCCGGTCCTGACAGAGCTTAGAAGCTCCACCAGGGAGGCTGTAAAAACAGAAGCAAGCACAGGAAATAATAGCCCATAAGCAGTGCTTCCGATACAATCATGTTCTCATTTCGGTGTCAAGCAGCAGGCCAGGAATGAAGGGAAAAAATACCATTCCCCTTCCTTTTTTGGCAATAATGGCTCATAACCTCAGAGGAATCTCCAGCCTTCAGGGTCTGGCTCTACATTTTCTCACTCCATCTGGCTCAGTCTCATAAACGCAATGCTGAGCTCTCGCTCTCTGACAAGACGTCTGGTGAGATGGCTTTTGGACCTCACCCTTGTCTGGCACTCTGGGAACTGAGAGTGTCTTTGCTGGAGACAACTGATGGGTTTCTCAGTGATGTCCAGGCATCAGAGCAGTTTCCTTAAGAAGGCATGTTTAAATATGGAAGAAAATCATAGGTAGGTTCTGAATGCCTTGCTTCACTCTACGTTGTTAAGTGGAGTGAAGAGCAGCTTTCTTGTCCTTAAAAGAGCCCACTGGCTTTCAACAAACATACACAGGAGCTGAATGGAAGAGCATGCATTGAGTGCAGCATCCATGCCAAGGTATAAATAGCTTCATTTCACAGGGGCCAGGCAGCTTCCTTAGCCTAGCAGCCGGATCCCAACAGGCACTTGCATCCACCTGGGGATGGAACAGCTTGGGATTGGAACAGCTAGGACATGGGTGGAAGGGATCCCTGCTGACTTGCCTCTCTCTCTGCTTCACCCATGGAATGTGTAGTACAAGCTGTTTGTTTTCTACCCACTTTTCCTTCAGTAACTTTTAAAGCTCAGGAAGGCCACAGAAATGATCAGAGGGATGGAGCACCTCTCCTGTGAGGAAAGACTGAGAGAGTTGGGGTTGTTCAGGCTGGAGAAGACCAGGAAGTCCTCGTTGCAGCCTTTCAGTACTTAGAAAGGGCCTATAAGAAAGATGGGAAGAGTCTTTTTATCAGGGTCTGTTGCAATAGGATGAGGGGTGATGGGTTTAAACTAAACGAGGGGAGACTCTGGATGAATGTGAGGAAGAAATGTTTTACAGTGAGGGTGGTAAAATCCTGGCACAGGTTGTCCAGAGAGGTGATGGATGCATCATCTCTGGAGGCCAGGTTGAATGTGGTTCTGAGCAAGCTGATCTCTTTGAAGATGTCTCTGCTCATTGCAGGGGGTTGGAACTGGATGAGTTTTAAGGTCTCTTCCAACCCAAACTGTTCTATGTTTCTATGATTGAATCTTTGAATCTGTGAGTAAGAGCTTTTGGAGCAGGGAGGGCATATGATACAATGAACTTGCATCTGAGTAAGGTCAATCTTGAAGGGTGATTGAGAGCCAAGAGCCATGCAGTGCTGTTTTCCAGGGGAACTTTGGCACTGGAGGCTCAAGCTAGAGGACATCCTGCCATTTCTTTCAGACTAGCCCCTTTCCAAGTGCATCCCTGACAAGTGTTCCATAACTTGAGATGTTTTCTTAGAGAAAATCCTCAGGCAGTCCAAAAGATCCATAGCATTTCCTGCATATGCTCCTGCCTCAGTGAGATGAAGGCCTGGGTAGGCAGCCAGGGCATGAATCAGGAGAGAGAATGGAGTTTTCAGTGCACTATTTCCTGCAGCATAGGCACTGGGCTGAATTAACAATATGAGATGTGGGGCATCTGAGCAGTGTGTAATGAGAAAAGGAAACAGCTCAGCACAAGAACTGGAGTGGATGAAACAATCAGGGCTTGGAGTAACAGGAGAAAATCAGAAAAAGGAAATAAAACAGGGTTTAAAAAAGAAATGACTGCAGGAACTACCAAGTAGCACCAGAAAGGTACTTTTCGATAGGAGGACGACTTGCTGGGGAAGCAGGATGAGGGTGGAAAGGGATGGTTTTCAGCAGACAAAAAGAGACAGGAAGATACCACCCCATGAACCAAACAGGGGTGCTCACCTGGTTTAGCTGTGTGGGCAGATCACAGGCTCCTGGGGATGGAAGTCACACCTTGAGAGGGTGTCACCGTCATTTCCAGTATCATGGCACTATCAGAGCTGCTCAGCAATTATGTGTTTTCTGTAAGTTTGCTGAACTGCTGAAATCGTATCAGTTCACTGGCTCTCTAGCATTTGTTTTAGGAAGAGGAATCAAAGAATCACATTTACTAGAAAAATGAAGCAATTCCTTTTCAGAAGTATTTGTGGGGTACTGACTACTGAGCCTACTCAGCACCAGTGTCATCCCCTATTCACAACACTAGGAGTCAGCTCCTTTATGTGACTACTCAACAATTTCAGCTTGGAAGATTCAAGATGATTCAGTGGTTTAGTAATGCATTTGTCAAGTAGAACTGAAAAAAACTACCAGCATTTTGGGTCAATATTCTTCTAACAAGAATCTGTATTACTGCAATGGTTGTTCAATATGATGTATTCACTTAACCACAGAGGACCACGCTCCTCTGGTATTTCTGCTTCCATTTGATCTGAACTCAGTGATTCTGACACATGGGGCAGAGGCAGCTCAAAGAGAACAAAATGAGCAATGGGCCATTTTGTACAATAAAATATGTATAATGCAGTCATCCGGCTTGGCTAAGTATGTCTCACAGAGGGACAAAGCTGCATACAAATGTGTAGGAGAGAGGAATTGCAAAGAATGTTGTTAGGGAGTTTCATGCCTGGGGAGGAATAGAAAGAGAGAGGACTTGGGTATTCAGGATGAATCTTAGGAAAAGCACTGAGATAACAAAACCTTTTAGGATAAAGGAATTAAGTTGTAAAAGGAAAAGAAAAGGACAAGAGGTTTAAAGAAATCAGTGTATCAGTTATTTGGAACACAAAACTAGATGGGACAATCTAGTTTTCAAGTCCTGGAACTGAACAAGATAGGTAATTTCTGGTTCTCACATCTGTGTCTCTGTGAATCCAGCTGGCATGAAAATCCAAATATATCCAGCCTCTTCAGCATGTCAAAGCCAGTGCTGGGCCAGTGGGAGGTGGGATTTGTGGAAGCACCTGAACTGGGTTGCGTTCTGCCTAGCACAGGTCCCACCCTTGGCACATTTTGTATTGGCAAAGAGCTGTAGCAAAACCCAGAGTGAAATTCTTACCTTTAACAAACACATAAATCCTGGCCATGAGATTCTCATCAGTGGGGGAGTCATCGTGGATGCAGGTGAAGTACCCGGTGTCGCTGGCTGTGACTCTCCTCATCACAAGCATGCTGCAGCTTTGCCTCGTGCTGTTGCGGCAGCTGCTAATGTGCACCCGAGGGTCTTCCTTCTGGTCCTCCCTCAGCAGCCAGCTTACGGAAGGTGCTCCCCTGTAACACAACACACCAGGATTACAGGTGGGGTCATGACTTCAGATAGAACTTAGGCCTCCTTCTGACCCTTACCGGTGTTCCCAGTGTTCCTACTCTTGTCATTTGCTGATGAATGATGGAGGTTGCTGGGTGTTTGCGTTTCTACCCATCAGAAATGAAGGTGGATCACCCCCCCTTCTTCCCCAGGGCAAGGGAGATTCCTGAAGTAGTCTGTGGGAACCGCAGCAAGCTCGGTTCTGGAGGAAAACTTCATTTTCAGGCTTCCTGAGCACGAGTTTGTTTTTCCAACACTATATTTTAGCCACTTCAAACATTAGAAAGCTCCAGATAAAATTATATGTTTCTTCCAAGCTGAGGAAGCTGTTTGCATATTTTAAGGGCTAAATTAACTTGTATTTTCTTATTCTAAGGCTGCCTGGAGAGAGGAGAACATTTATGTAACTTCCCATCACCTTTCCTGCTTAATCAGCAGTGTCTCAGTGTTGATTTCTATGAAGGGGCTGGAACTAATCATGTTACAGATCTTGGAATATCTGCTCAAGACACATTTTTTCCACAATTTACCTTGTCACAGAAGCCAGAACATCAAGCAGGGCAGCTGAGGCACCACCTCACCCAGCCGACCCCTCCTTGTCTTATCTGTGACCACAGCGAATGTCAAATGCAGTTCTGCATAGTTCACCAACAAAAAGCAAGGTCTTTTTATGGCCCATTGCAGAACTTCAAGAGAGCTTTCAACTGGTCAAAGTTGGCTTGGTAACAGGCTCTGGTTATACTAGAAACATGAGGCCACACACATCACAGCAGAAGGAGCTCTCAGAGCTCTCTTCTCTTGGGCTGCACTTGAGGGCTCTGGTGATGTACCGGTACATGCGTGTGAGGTGAAGATATGGTTTTTGGTGGCAGACTGGGTGTTGGTGGTCATCGTGGGGGTAATTGTCCATGCTTTTTTCTGGGAAGAAGTTAGCATTAGGGGGCAGCTCTGTCTGGGATAGCAGAAGTGAGCAGGGGCTTGACTCACCCTTTCTCACTCAGCGAATTCCCATTGACCCTATGGCATTTGCTGAGCTGAGGAAGGAGTAAGAACCTCTGGATTTCCCCAGCTGAGTGTGGCCAGGGAGAAATCCGGTCTAGACACATGGACCAAATGCATCTAACAAGCAAACTGTGTGAAGTTTCCAGTTTGCTGAGAACTAACTGCTCTTCCTGTGCCAGTGGCTTTGTAGTGGTGCAGTAGGTGCAATAAGGGAGCGCCTTTGCCAGCAAATTCAGTGACACTTAAACAAACATCCTCTTGGCTCCTGTTTCTGCCCATCCTTTTGTCGCCTTCCTGAAGATGATGTGGACACGGGCCTGAACTCTTGAGGCTATTCCCAGCACAGAGCCAGACGAGAGCACTGGGAAAAGTGTGAATATTCTCTCTGGTGAAGAGCCTCACCCTCCTTTTTGGATGCACTGTTGACTTGGACAACCCCACCTCATCCGTCACAGCAGCTTCCTGTCCTTCAGAGCACCGAATGATTCCTAGATGCAGAGGTTCCTCCCCACTGTTCTTTCCCTACCTTACTGACGTCATTAGTGATGTAAAGACTGCCTCGGTCAAGAAATGGGACTCCAGGCCTGGAATATTGAACAATTCAGGCAGTCAGCTCCCAGCATGTCATCGTGTCCCTGCCCCTTTGCCATCATCCAGTCTGGTGTCCATCAGGGCTGGAAACCTGCACCAGTGGCTCAGAGAAGCAGGACAGGGATTTCACACGCTTGTACTTCCTTACATGTGCCCACTTTTTCCTCCCCTGTTTTATCCTGGTGGAAGACGAAGGCTTTGGCTATTGCTTTGGGATATTCACAAGTCTGGCAAAAGGAATTTGCAGCAGTAGCTTTGGCCAGGCTGCCAAAAATCAGGAAATCCTGGCCAAGAACCTCAAATGAATGGAGTTTAAGGGAGAAGGGATGTTCACACAGAGTAACCATAGTATCACCTGCTTGGCCTTCTGTCTCCTGCTGTCCTCCACACACCCCTAATGCTTCCTGAAGTATGAAGGGCTCCAGAGCAACCTTCAGGCCAGTCCAGAGCTCATCTGTGAGTATGCCAGAGGAGGCAGGACGACAGACACACACAGAAGACCCGGTACAAGGGATCTTGCACCCCAAGTGCGGAAATCACACTTCTTTCTTCTGTTCCCGGCTCTTGCATGACCTGAGTCAAGGAAGTGAGGTGCTCCAGGCCTCTGCCAGCATACTTTTCTGCTTCTCAGACTCATCATGTGGATATATGGCTTTGCATCCATAAAGCAGTTTGGGACTGAATGCTAATAATTTCTTCACCTATTTATTCATCTGGTTGTATGAGAAAACCAGGGTGTTCCTATATATTAAAAAGGCAGTGGATGGAGAACTGCTGAGAAGTATTGATGGAATTGGCCTGGAGCACTACACTGAGCTCATGCCCACGTAATGTGTTTTATGAAGTGCTGCATCTTGATTTTAAAGGACTGTTTAAACTTTACTGCCATCATGCTTGCTGCTTGCCAAGCTAAAATGACCACCGTCAGGTTGTTCTAACCTCACAAGCCACACAGCTAGCTGGAGGTACTGGGGGAAACCTGCCTTACGCTCCAGAAGACATCACAGATTTATACAGTGTGAGTCAATTTATCTTTCATTATAACAATGAATTAAATAGGACAAAAATCAGAAGGGATGTGTGTGTTAGCATAAGCTGCAGCCTAGATTTACCTCCCCCCTGCTTTTCTTACTGTTTCCAGTAACTTCTGTTGCAAGAAATCATCCATGTAGCGGCTACAGTCAAGGGGACTCTGTAAGAAGGTGTAAAATAATGGGTGTGCGTGACAGAAGCTGTGGTAGTTTGTGTTGCTTAAGCTTTCCCTCCTACAACACGCTTGGAAGAAGTTAAAGCCTCACCTCTCACAGTGGCACCTACACACACTGCAGTCAGAGACCTCTCTGTGACCAAGTGAGTTAATGTATGTTCTGGCACAGCAGAAAGTGCTCTGACTCTGTATTTGCCAGTTAGCTGCATCCAAACACCATATCCCCTGTTTCCAGAGGATCATCTCCCTATAAACTCTCGTCATTACCACAGTTTTGCTTGTTTCTTTGTCATTTGTACACATTGTACCAAGAACTGAGGAGCTGCCATCATTTACAGTATCAGCAGCCTCGGTTATCTTTGATTTAAGGAATATGATATGTTTAAACAGGTCAGGGCTTTGAATGTACACATACTAACTGCTGTTTATGTAACTGCCATCTTATAAGCTAGATGGTATTCAAGGTTAGGAAGTTTAAGCTCATTTATATATGTATAGAGGTAGTGACATGCCCTGATGATCTTATTTGTCATTTAGTTATGGACAGGGAGTGAAGGAGAGAATTGAGCTGCAGAGTTTGCTGAATCTGAACCTATTTTCAGATGAGGATTTCTCAGTCATGTCCTTAACCATGGTACATCCCCCTTCCATTAAGCTTTCCCACGTGCTGACTCAGGATCTTGCTTGGGCCCCTTTTACAACATGAAGAATTGGGCCAAGCTGAATGCTGGCCTGGGACTTTCCTCCCTGCTCTATCACAGTCCATCAAATCCTCCTTATGGTGAAATGCAGGAACAGCACCGGCCCCCAGGTGCTATGCACCATCCGTCCTACCCAGAAGCTGTCCTGTGCTGAGGTAATCAGTACAGCAAAGGAAATCCAGCATCGCTGGAGCAATCCTTACCTGCATTTTATCTTCAGGGTGTCTCCTGGTAGGATAACAATGTGGTCTTTGGCAATGCTTAGCGTTGGTTTCTCAAAAGATTCTTCCTCAGCCAGACCTGTCCCAAATAAAGAGGAAACCACCATTAGACGGAACATTACAACAGGCACAATACAGCGCAGGCAGCTTTCTGGTTTGGAAATAGTTCCTAATTCAGGGACCCAAGCAGTGATTGATTTATACTGATGCAATTCAGTTTAGTGTGGAGTTAGTGTGAGATCCCCTCGTTTTGTTTGTAGCTTCCTTTATTTATCTGTTTTCTAACACTGAGCACCTGCATTTTTGCCAGTACTCTGTCACACTTTATTTAGACCTGGCTTTCTGAGTCATTGCAGATAGAGGGGTTATTACTATCAGTTATAATTGATATAAATGATATTGCAGATAGAAGAGTTATTAATATCAGTTATAACTGAGTTATTGCAGATAGAGGAGAACAGATTGGCTTCAAAAGGATTTTACCCCCATAGGAAGATGGAAGGAGCCAGCTCTTTGGGAAATTATTTGATGGGAGAGCTCATACATTACATTTTAATCAATAAGAGAAGACAAAATAATTCTGGGGAGCAGCTCTGACTCACAACTGTGCAGCATCTTCTGTATGAAAAGTGAATCAAATTCCTGCTCTTTTCCAAAGCACCATCCACAAACGATGCATGTGAACTAAACAGGGAGCTTCTGGCTTTGAGGGCAGTGTGGCCCTCAAACAGGGGTATACGAGGGACATCTACACATCTGGGTCTGGGACCTCATCATCACTGTTGGTGTGACAAGGTTTGTCAGGCCTCTGGTGACAACGGTCTTTAATGACTGTGGTGATTAAGGTCTCTTTCATCACTATCTCCAGGCTCAGGAAATGTCCTCTGAATGTGAAGCCGTCCTCACACTTATCTGAGTGTTCATCTGTGATGATAGAATTGTCAGAAAGTGAAACTGAGAAGAAACAGAAATGAAGTTGGCCAGGCTTGATTCCTTGTCCAAATTCAAAGTAACATAATCAAGGGAAGGAGAAAACAGACTTAGATAAGTATCTCAATTTCCAAAGCTCTGGCATTAAAGCTGTATGTTTTCTTTCCCCTCCTGCTTTTCAAATCTCTATCTTCTCCTTTGCCTTAAACTTGATAAGCCAGAAATCTTTAGCTGAGCTTATAACAACAGAGGCATTATTCTCAGCAGAAGAATGAAGGTAACATATCTACCAAAAGAGAAACATTAGGGTTTAACTTTTCAACTGGATGAAACAGTGATTTTCTTGCCTCCCACCTCCCAGCTCTCATCTCTTTTTTGCTGAATTCAAGTAAAATGCTCTTAGCCTGGCATATTCCCTCAGTGTGGAGAGTGAATCACTCCCACTTGGAGAGCCTGGCTTCTCCCATGTGCCATTCAAATTCCCATCAGAAACTCAGTGGAGGCCAGCTAATCTCACGGCACCGCAGAATCCTTCCCTCAGGGGCTCCTGCCCAGACAGCATGGTGATGGGCTCCCCTGGAAGGTGTCCTGACCCTTCCTATAGACCACTGGCTGAGACTTTAACCTAGTCCTGGCCATTGCCCCAGCACCAGACGTATCCCCTCCAGTTTTGTATGGCTGTATCTCCAGTCCTTTGCAGAGCAAGAAGCTGGACTCTGGCCAACACAGACCTCTCTATGGGATGCGTGTGACATTATTTAGCATGGTCCTACCTAGAACTGCTGTCACATGTAGTGCTGTGGAAGCAAACCAGCCAGTGGGTTCCAGCCCTGCAGTCCCCCTGTTTCTTTTAAGATGTACCATTATTCCTAAACGCATTCATGGTGAGATGTGCAGGCTGCAGCACCACATTTAGCAAAGAATCAATAGGGAAAGCTCCAAATTCCACAGGAGGAGACTCTGTAAGGCAAGTACACCCTTGCACTTGACTCTGAGTCCCCTCCTGTTTCTAGAAGCAACCATTCTCACTGCGTATGGGCTGAGCTCTGGCTTGTGTCATTTCATGGTGCTGAGGGATTTCAGTCTGTTAAGCTCCTGTGCTGCTGTGCTTTGCAAAAACTATCCAAAACCTGGCTTTGTCTGTGTTTGCCAAGTGTCATTTGCTGGCTGAGGGATGTTTGGGTCGTGTGTGGCTCCCCCAGGACACAGCCACCACCATGCTCTGCTCTGGGATGGTCACGCTGTGGTATCTCTTCGACTTAGAAAATCCTGGGGTTTGAAATAATCCTTTCTTTCTTTCCTCTCGTGCCTGCAATTGTTCTTAGGGCTCAGGGTGGCTTAGATGGTGTCTTGAGCTGGCCTTTGCACAGGCATGAATGTCACCTCTCCTGTGCAAGTGTGATGCTGTGGATGGGATCTGGAGTGCAGGGTTAGGGAGCTCGCGTCAGACCTAAGCTGCTGTTGGGACCAGAAAGCAAATGCAGTCCCTGGGGTTTGTAATATTTGAGACTGTTTTTGCTGAAAGAAAAGGTATTTTTCAATTATTCTGTTTATTCTTCTGAGCTGCTGCTTTCCCAAAGTTTATTTTGGCTTTGGGAGCTGAAGAAAAGAATAAGCGAAGTGTAATTTCAGTGCTTTCCTAGCCCGTGGAGGACAGGAGGAGAAATGCCTCTGCCACACACACATTTAGTGGCTGCTGCCAGGTGACAGAGGGTTTATATAAACACTCTGTGCCCTTTCTGGAATAGCAGGGCTGGAAAAATCAGGTTTGAGGGCAAAATTGAGAGAGCCGTGAGGGAACAGATTGGGCTGGGCTGCATCAGGACGCCTCAGTGCCAGCACTGGCTGGACGATGCCTCATGTTTTTAACCTTCCCTGGTCCCTTAAGAGCTAGACTTCATTTCTGGGGGGCAAAGCACAGGACATCTTTGCCCTGGGGCATGTTGGATGTGAGGAAATGGATTTACTCCACTTTCATATTTGGTTTATATATTTAAGGAGCTCATGGCTTTTGGAAGGCATTAGGATGCTGCATACAGCTTCCTGCAGGGAGAGCAGGCGTGCTGTGCCATGCGTGGTGGTGCACACCCTTGCTGAAGCTAACGTTCTTTGACTGCACATCTCCAGTTGCAATGTCCAGGCCTAAATTAACATTCTCCTTTTCTTTGCTGAATAATTCTGGGCCTGCTTTCAGCTACAGGGGTCATAAAATTAAAACCAAATACTCATGCCAGTCTCGTCATTACCATAGCAAAGCCCTGCAGGGGAACAGACAGCTCCCATGCGTAAAGGTCCAGGAAATAGCTCTGGTCCCATGGCTGTCCCTGCCATTTCTCTGTGAAGCTAACACTGCTGCCTGCTTGGAGTGAGGAAGCAGCATCCTTCCTTGGATCACAAACTCGTTTGTGTTGGAGGGACTTTAAAGCTCATCCAGTTCCAACCCCTGCCACAGACAGGGACACCTTCCACTAGAGCAGGTTGCTCCAAGCCCCATCCAACCTGGCCTTGGATACTGCCAGGGATGGGGCAACCCCAGCTTCTATGGGCAACTTCTGGAATGGCTCAGGCTAAGGTGCCTCCTGCTGAGCTTCAAATAGGTCTTAACACAGCATCCGCCCTGTAAACCAAGGGAGAAAGTCAGGCTCCTCTGGAAGTGACATAGAGCACCTGATGTGAGGTTCCTGCCCTCACTTACTTGTTGCTAACACAAGTTGACTACAGCAAGACTTAAGAGCATCACTAGGCAAAGACAGTCCCTAGAAAGAGCCCCAAGTCATGACAGGCCTTCTGTCCAGAGCCTCTCTGCACTGTTTCTATTGCTGAGAGTTTATTTTTACCTTCAGTTTGGACTTCAACATTCTGCTGTTGACAGCGAAAACCCCAAACACAGCACAACCACACAAATCCTTGGGAGCGAGATGTGAAAGGTTGATACATTGTCCAGGGAAGAAAAGTATATTGAAAACTGCTTTTCCTGGGATAATCTGATGTAGCAGCACAGCCAACATTAAACATGGGAGGGTCCCCCGGCAGAGGGTAATGTGTGACCTCCTTCAGCTCTCTGTCAGATGATTTCTGTCTCACTTGGCTGAGGGAGATCCCTCCCGCACTAAGCAAATGCTGTTTGTTCAAGCTGGGACCGTCAGTGCACACAGATAAAAACCATTTTTAATCTCTGTTTCTTATTGTAACAGTCTTCCTTCAAGCATGCTCCGGGCGCTGTAACTCCCCCAGGGCTATCCCAAAGGGAGCACTTACAAATGCTTTTGAGATTGAAGGTGTCATGCATAGCAACAGCTAACGTCAGTATGATATCTCAGTAAGGGATCCACATACCCCCTTTGGGCAGTGCAGGGCACGGAGAAGGGGAAAGCTGAAGGAATGGTATCAAAGAGCACCTGACCTCTGCATCAGATGGCAAAGAAATAATTGCAAGGCAAACCTGAGACAACTGTGTTGATAGCGGAATGAAGCAGGTTAGGCTAACTCCACAGGGACTTGGGCTCCCAAATAGCTGTTTGCACATGGTTGAACCCCAGGGACTATTCATCTGTGTAAAGTTACTCTTCTGCATAGATCTGGGCCCTATGATACATCAGGTCCCATTAGAAAGGACTGGAAGGCAGAGTTTGAGAGCTGATTTTAGCAGGAGAAGGGAAGAGGCATATACCGCAACATTTACAAACTGGTTTGTGCATTGCTGGCAGTACATTTAGGACACTTTTGTGAGCCACCTAGAAACAAGCAGGAATCCCCAGAGTGGTCCTGCAATGGAAATGGTCTGTGTGAGCACAGAATGAGCAACATGTAGGTCAGAGGCAGAGCTTCCATCCCTACAGAAGCTGCAGAAGTTCATCCAACATTCAATGAGCAATCACAATCTCATCCAGAGAGATGGCTAAGATTCTTTCAGACTATTCGGATGCTCATGTTAACCCAAGAATATCTGCTGGCAGAGCAACAGGCTTCATGTTTTCCCTGGTTTTCCAAGCCAGAGAAACCAGTATTTGTTTAGCTGACTCATGGGAAAGGGGAGTAGTTCACAGCCCTTCTTCCCTGCCTGCCACAAATAGGAGCTTGTGTAGCTCAGCCAGAGGCAGTAGTTTGGGTGTAAATGATCCCAGTGACAACAAAAAATTAAACCATTAGTCTCCAGGGGAGGAGACATCAACACAGCACAGCAAAACCGCTGCTCAGTAGAGCAAGTGTTTAAAGATAAGATAAGACATTGGCCCTGCTCTTGGGATTTGTTCCCACAAAGCTTTTCCTCACCCATAGATGCATCAGCACTTCCTGATGAAGTGGCACCGGCTCACTCTGGTTTCCTCCTGGAATCAGCAGAAACCTTTCAGCAAGGCCATCTCAGTGCTTACACCCCCCTGGGTCAGCCAACAGGAGCTGTTCTCAGGTGTTTCTATGATCAAGCACCAACCCTTGGAGCTCCACTACACCTGCCCGAAGGCAGCTCCCTGCACCTCCCCTGCCCTGTGCTTTCCCGGCTGTCCATGATACGGATCACTGGATCAGTTGCAGATTTATGGAAAGAGGTCGCAGAAAGCAACTGGAGGTCAAAGCTGTTTGGTCTTTGGCAGCAGCAGCTCATTAATCAGAGCCATTGTTTTCTCCCTGACACTGCTGAGTGTAGAGCCCTAAGGAATGACAGAGATATCACCACCCTGTGCTTGTGCTGAGTTATGGAGTGAGGGGACACGTCCTTGCTTTGTAACTGGATGACAAGTTGAGAACTTCGATCTACAGCCATAAAATAAACATGAAATCTGGGAAAGGAGGTGGCAACATCTGCAATCATCTGCCATGCACTCAAGCAGAGTTTCAAGTATTTAGGAAATGCAATAATCTCATGATGATGGAAAAAAAAAAGGGCTGGGAATGTTGTTATATCTTGATCCAAATTATGGCAATTCCTCTGGGAAAGAAAAGACCTGGCACAACTCCATGCTTAGCAAACATGCAGACCCAGTGGGAACGACACACACACATAAAGAGACCATGCTCTGTGCTAGGGACTTTAGGGGGAAAACCAAAACATGTGAGGTATGAAACTGTCTTTGCCTCTCCCCAGTGTGGTCTCCTGAGGGATGCTTCAGGCTTGCAGATGCATTTCCAATGATTCCCAGACAGGATTACTTCATAGGCGCTCCAGACATAGCTTTCATTCTTCTTGACTTGACCATCCTGAGGAGAGGGCACATTCCTCAGTCAAAGCACCAAGTGAGAGCAGGAACAGGGGCACACGTGGGTCTTAGGATGCGGCACCATGGGGAGCAGCCCCCCTGCAAGCCTGATGCACCTCTCTGCTGGTGGCCTTGGCCCCATGGCTCACCCACCGCAGCACATTTATCCTGCCCTTCACTGCCTCACAGAGATGCTGCAAGGGCTGGAGCAGCTCTGCTCTGGAGCTGACTGAGAGAGCTGGGCTGGTTCAGCCTGGAGAAGAGAAGGCTCCTGAAGGGGAGACCTTAGAGCAGCTCCAGTGCCTAAAGGGGCTCCAGGAAACCTGGAGAGGAGCTTTGGACAAGGGCCTGCAGGGACAGGACATGGGAATGGCTTTACCCTGCCAGAGGGGAGACTGAGATGAGCTCTGAGGCAGAAGCTCTTCCCTGTGAGGGTGCTGAGGTGCTGGCACAGGGT